>JAQFJA010068455.1:0-13282 GCA_029874485.1 Naso brachycentron
AGCTCTGTATATGTGTGAAGGAATACTCGCCTTTCCCATGGATTTGATTCCCATACAGATGCATAAGTAAACCAGTATCCAGACAATCAGAAGACACAGAGCCAGGTCCCAGTTTATCTGCAACATGTTTCCTGAAAATCTTAACACACGCCCACTGTGGAGAAGAGATGAGACTCGTTAAAACATGGATACAACTGCATGCTCTGCCAACAACATGCAGAATAAAGGCTGCTCAGAGCCATCCGCGCACGCTTTGTTTCTTCCCTGCAAACACACATCACAGGCTGCAACAAATGTGTCATGACTTAAGAAAGAATGCACCACAAGCTCTATTTCCTATTAGTGTGTCCGTGAGACTGCAAACAGATTCAAAACATCTGCTCATAAATACAGATGACTGAATCTGTCTTACTTTATTTTGGACAGTTTCAGTTTCTGTTGTAAAAGCTGCAGGGAAAAGAGCACATATTGTTCTCATCATATAGCTGAGAGATTTCCCAAAAGCTCTTCTCACACCAGCTCAGGAGATTATCATGTGAAGATCACCAGCTGGGTCTCAAAGTGTCAGACGGGAGAAAAAAGAGAACTTCCAAATATACAGAAATATACATAAGGTGGTGTGGTTGTCAGTGGTGGCTTATTTTTCCCTCCTGTGTTTGGGTGGCCTCGCTTTCTCCTTTGTTTGTTCACTATTAACATCAAGATGACTCAGCACGCCGACAGAAAAGTTTTTTTTCTGGATGCATTCAGAGTTCTTGATGTGGAATGTTCCACCCACGGAGAAGCATGCTGGGGAGGATGATAGTACTCACATAGTTGGTTTCTTGTTTTAAGAGGAGAAAAGTGTGCATGCGTGTGGCTCTTACGTCCAGAACTCCTCTTCCGGTGTCCTGCCTGAAGTAAAATTCCTGGAAATTAAAGAAAAAAACAAAACATACTGCAATCAAATGAAAGATCAAATGATCTGATGTTCCATCTTTGGAGAGGCTTTGGACTAGAAATTACAAAGAAATGAATTACAATTAGATTTTTTAACATTATCATTGTTGTAAGGCCAGAGCAATGTTTTTCAATTTGCATGTTTTAGATGCGTCCCTGCTGCAACACACCTGATTCAAATGATCAGACTTCAGCAAAGTTTGATAACGAGCTGATCATTGGAATCAGGGACACATCTTCAGTTCTTCTTCTTCTTCTTCTTCTTCTTTTTTTTTTTTTTAAATCTCATGACCGTGATCACATGGTATGGAGCACAAGGTCCTACACATACTGTGGATGAATCTGAAACAGGGCAGGGACCCCCCAAGAAACTGTCCCATAGTCATTTTCCCATTTTCTGACTGTTAAATTCATAGTCAAATGAAACAGTGCCTGTGCTCTCACGTTGTGGTTTTGCCAATGAACTGAATGAGCGTGAGCTGATATGTGTTTTATGATCAGGCCCGAAGGCTGACGGCTACATGGCTGAGGATTAACTCACACTTACACTGACCTAAATGATCATTGAATAGAAACTAGCATATGTATTTTGTATTTTTATTGCTTCGCTCTGAAATGTTTGATTCATTATCAAAGTATGCTACTTACAGGTGTGAGCAGGCTGTCTGTTTCTCCCAAGGAATACAATAAAGGTTTATCTTATCTAATCTTATCTTTATTAATTTTCCACAAACACAAGGACTCAAATAGGTTTGTTCAAAGTTGAATATGCATAAACAGCCCACTGTGAAAAAAAAAGTGATCAGCTAATCTGGACTTTTAAAGTTTTGTACTTTCCTTATGAGGCATAAATATGTTTTGTGGCTCCAGGCAGATTTTTATGGTGAGGAAGGGGGCAAAACTCTTTTGATGGTAAAGGTTTCTGCCCCCTGGTCTAATCACTAATGTTGAAATGTATGTCGCTGTTATTAACCATTTTTATTCAAATACACACATTGCTTTTAAAAATATACTTCAGTATGTTGTTTTCTTCTGCAGCTCTCCTCTGCTACTGTATTCAGGCTTTAAAAAAATTAAGACTATGACGGACACTTTTTGACCAATCACAGGTCATTTCAGAGAGTGTGAGTTACTATTGGCTGCTATACAAAGACAGACGCACAATCACGTCTCCTCAGCTATTTAAAGCCCGATACAGTGATGAACACCCCAGGAGGAAAAGTTGCTCTTCCAGCTTTAGCAACAGCTGCAAACATGGCAAAGCAACCCAAAAAAAGGAAGAGCAACACATCGAGACAATCGTCGTGAAGGGCAGGTTTGAGCTGTGGAACAAAAACAGGAAGGAGGTGCAGCAGAGTTACCTCCTTAGCAAAAGCTGGCCTGATTTCCAGACGTTAGCTGTGCCAGCTTTAAGAGGAGAAGCAAAGTTTTTTTAAATGAAACATCAACGGCATTTATTCCTTAAAAAATACTTTTTTTCTTTACTCATGCATGTCACTTGTAATCCATTACTACCCACCCTGAGATTGTTTCCTTCAGCCTTTAGCCATGCTAGTTATTTCTGGCCTGTTTCCAGTCTTTATGCTAAGCTAAGCTAACCGGCTGCTCGCTGCAGCTCCATAATTGTTCACAGCGGTTAGAACCTTTTCATCTTTCTCTTGCCAAATAAAGAAAACAAGAAATTTTCCCAGAATGCAGATCTGTTACTTCAATATGAAATTTTTCTTCCATTCTGACACCACACTTGTTTTTTTGGCCACTATAAAACCAAAGCCCAATGAGCCGTGAATAGATATATTGTTGTTCTTTGAGACTCCAACCTGTCTCAAAGCAGAAATTGATGGTGTTTTTATTACAGCAACAGATGTAGGAACATCCCGGTGTGATGTTATCATGGGTGTGTCCCAAAGCTGCTGCATCTTATCTCATATTAGTTACTTCTTTTCATGTATCACAAATAAAAGACACAGAGTCATAGATTCTGACAGTTTATGCAGTGCAGCTTGACAACAAAGATGCAACTTACATTTCGGAGAAGCTCTCAAAGTCGTCATGTGAGGTGATGTTGTTCAGGAAAGACCAGTCAGAGTCTGGCTGAAATAAATCGGGGTTGGCAAAGTAGCTGAAAGGTCTGTGACATAAGTCTAAGTATGAAAAAGAGAAAAGAAGCTGAGTTGGATGATGCCATGACACACACTTCAAGATGTTAAAGTTGTGCTTCAGCTGAAGTCAACAAACGGGCAAGAGGTACACTGCAAATTCACTAGAGACGTGTTTAAACAAGCCAACGTCAACTCTTTCCCAAAACGTGTCTCACCGGTGTTCCAGTGGTTGTCACATGTGGACCAGGGCAGCTGGTCTTTGAAGGAGTAATACAGGTATAAGACTGAGTAGGAAATAGGCACAATGCTGTAGATGTTCAGATAGGACACAATCACTTGGGAGGCAATCCCCAAACCTGCAGGAGAAAGAGATTTTTCACACAGTTAGTCAAAGCTTCTGGCTGCTGTCTCCTGTTTTGTGCAACAGTTGCATCAGTGCCAATTTGGTTCCCATTTCTCCCAAACTATACTAAGTATGCATGCACAGTACAATAAGGACACGGGGAGAGCATGTCTTCACCTATTTTTTTAAATAATAATTTAAGAATAATAATTTTAAACTTTTTTTTTTAATATTTGGAAAGGTAGCTAGCTCCAAGAAATGTTAGCTAGCAGATAAAAAAATTCTTGAAGCAAAACCATTGAAATATTTGATCCCAGGACCTAAAATATTAACTCCACTAAAAACTAAATTTCGCCAACAGCCAGAAAAACTGTTACTGGTTATTCAGTATCAGTTTTCATCAGCATATACTTAAAAATCAACATGTTTAACGGGTAGACTGGCTAGTTGTCTCTCGAGCTAGCCTAGCCAAACATATTAGGACTTGCAACTGATTTGCTGGATTTTACGATCCATAAAAAGCTAGTGACTAACAGTACAGAGCTGCTTGGTAAAGTAGTTTCTATGTCTCTTGGACTAGTGCAGGGTTTTTTTTAACTGTTAATTAGACTAAGTGTTTAGCTAGCTGCTAGCACCTGCACTTTTCCATGATTGATTATCCTGTAGCGACCCCTGGAGGAGTGGAGGAGACTGGCAAGTGGTTATTCAGTGAAATTGTGTGAAATGTGTAATTTCATTGTGTGGCATTTAAATTTTTTTTTTTTCAAAAGTCCAGAGCCTGTTACAAAGCAATTTTTCCTGTTTGACAATAAAATACTGGGGAAAACGAGCTCTCCGGTGGATGCACAAGGCAGCTGATAATGAGGGTTGACTGCTCCTGAACTTTTGGTAAAAATTCTACATTAAAATTTCAACACAGAACATTTTTCTTAGTCTTTTTCTGTCTAGAGGGAAGCCGTCAAATATTTTCCAACAACAGTGAAGAAAACACGATCAAAAACATGCATTCCTTGAAAGTCATGACCCCCTCTTGTGTTTTTCTATTAAGGCTCTGTGTGAGCCTTTTTATTTTGTACCCTCGAACATGGGGCAGATCTTCCTCCAGGCAGTCACGCTGCCCTCACTGGTGTACTGGCCCAATGCCATCTCCAGGAAGAACACAGGGAAGCCACAGAAAAAGAGGATCAGAAAGTAAGGGATGAAGAAAACAGCTGCAAATACAGACAAAGAGTCATGTGAATGTGATGCAAGGCAAGAGCTACACAAATGTTGGCATGCCACACACTGGCACACAGCCTGAACACACCTGAAACTACATAAAACTAACTAACTGATGATTTGTAATGAGTGAAACTAATATGAGATTCATGCATTTTCCCTGCAATCATGCTCAGATGGGATTATTATGAAATAAACACACACACACACACGTTCAACCTGTCTCCATGCCTTCACTCAGCCTCAGTCATTTATCTCACACTGCAGCCAACATAAATCCCTCATATGTTGCAATCTGGGTATTCACCTCCTCCATTCTTGTAACACAGATACGGGAAACGCCAGATAGTTCCCCCGCCTATGAGCGCTCCAGTCATGCAGAGGATGAACTCCTTATTGTTGGCCCATTTCCCCCTCGGCTGCACCCCTTCCTCGGGAATCTCTTTATCTGGCCCGGGGTCCCTGGCAGGAGCCCCTCTGGCTGTTTCATCCGACATGGTCTCAGTCTGTTGCATGCACACACATCGCAAATCACGTCACTTCATATAGCCTGCAGTCCATCGCGCTCATGTTATTTCTCTTTGCTCACTCTGTGTCATGAAGTTTTCCAGTTTAGCAAAACAATCCAACGCCTAAATTCGCTTTACTGGAAATGACAGAAAGAACTGACTAACTGTGTTATGATCGCAAAACAAGTCTGAGAAACGAAATGTAATGAGGTGATTAAAAATTCACGGAGACCTAAAAGAGATTTAGATGCATGTAACTCACCCGTGGGCTGGAAGTGGGCTCCGATGGTAAAGTTCCTTCACTGACTGAGCGAAGTTTGAAGAAAAGCTTTATTCTACAGAGGGGTGTGTTCTATGGAGCACACACACACGCGCGCGTGCGCGGTCCCCATGGACGAGTTTCAACACCAGAATGTTTAATAGACCTAACACATGAAGCTGACAGTAACACATGCAAACAGATGCAGAAATGCAGCGAGCATAATATAAACCTCTGTAACAACCAAAATTATGCAGAATAAATGCGCCTTTTTCTTCAGTTGAACGCTGTGGACTTTTTAAATTAAACCCTTGATGGAAATATAGCCCAGCCTATGTAAATGGAGTTTGTAATGGATCTTGTTTTATGAACTGAGCGATTTTGTTTCCTTTGTAAATCTACAAAATCCTTTTTTAAAAATTAACTTCATTAATTACACCTACTTTAATTATCCTATACTTTGTTTTCGTTCTGCTTTTCACATTAATCCCTACAAACCAAAAACATGTTCGAGCTGCGAGCTACAACATGCTTCACCTTTAAGTCTTCTTTCTTTCAGCAACTCTCTTGAATTATGAAGCACGTGACAGTCTACCTGCTTTTGGTCATATGGTTGTTTGTTGTCTTTATGCAAAACAAAGTGGCTGAATTTTTGTGCAGTCATATATTTTTCTATGTTAATTCTTTATTCACAAATGCAGATTTTTTTTAAGTCTATACATTTTGTGGCTTTTAAAATTTACTTGAAGATGCTGTTTGAGTCTTTTAAGGGGCTGGAACTGAAAGGGCCTTTACATTTGTTGACCTTCTTTGGTCAGAAATTGAGTAAAGTCCCCATCAATCTAATTTTAATTAAATTCATTTTATTTTAGGCAAATCCATTTCCTTTCATTTTTACAGGCTGCTTTAACTGTTAGTTTTTGTCAAATGTGTGTGTTTTTATGTCATTTTATTACTCACATATGCTGCTTGTAAATTTCTGTGATATGTTCACTGATATAAACTTCTGTTTGTATTTGAAAAATGTTGAAATTAAAAAAAAACACTCTTAAATTTGGGATATTTCAGGCGTCTGCCTCGATATCAACATCATTATTGTCATAAAGTTTTTTTTTCAGAGATATCTATTTGTTTTACAGGCCTGCGCGCGCTCCATTGTCATTAAACTGCTGCTGAAATGCGTTTTTTGGACAGATTGTCCACCTGAACAAACTCAGGGCGCTAGTTGCGACTTTTAAAGAGGGCGTGGTTACGTCACATGACGCATTGACGTATCGCTCGTGACAGACCAGGAAATAAAAGTAAACAACGTACAGGAGGGCGAAAATGTTCTGCAGCTAGCGTTGGTCATCATTTTCATGCGGTTTCTGTGATATTTGTGTTGATTTACTCATGATGCATGGAGGAGTTTTATCCCGACAAGCACCGCGTTTCCGTTAGAGACAGGCTGAAAACCGGTAAGACTCCGGTCGGGTGCGGCAGCCGTTAGTGACGGCTAGCTCGATGTGGCATTTCCGTGTTTTGTTTTCCTGTTTACAGGATGACATTCACCCGCGACCATGGCTGAAAAACATGTTGTTGTCGTTCGGTTTGTCGCATGAATTGAATGAAACTCCATCTTGTGTCAGTTTTCCCAAACATGATCCCGTGTTTCACTCCCTGCTTTCAGATTTAGCCATGTTAGCCATCAGGTCGTCAGAGGAGGAGTCCACCGAGACTGAGGAGATGGACACCTCAGAGCCAAACTGGTGCTGGTTCTACCTGGCTGAGTGTGGAGTGTGGCACATGTTTGAGGTAGTTCACAGGACGTGACGGTCCGACACATCACGGGGCACTTTCTCTCCTCCCACCAACTCTCAGTTTTGTCCCATTAAGAGCCAAAAGTCTGCAGGCTTCATCTCACCCTTTGACTGATGTCCCATAACATTCCAAAGTGTAATCTCATAAGAAAATGTTAGATTAAATTATAAATATAAATCTGCTGATTAATTTAATGATTTTTGTCTGTAAAACGCTGCAGAATGATGGGATGACTTCACATGTGACTAGTTTCATGTGACCAACAGACCAGATTTCAAAGATATTAAGTTTATGGTCACATCAAGACAAATAAAATCAGCATGCTCACAGTGAAGAAGCTAGAACTAGAAAATTTCCTGAAATGAAGAAGCAGTTATCTGGATAGTTTTCTGTCCATCAACGTGTAGAGTAACAGAGTGAAAGCTGTAGCTCTCCCTCAGACTCATTTATCTTTCTCTGTCCTCCGGTCAGATTGATCCCAGTGCAGCTTGCTCTGTGACGAGTGCTCAGATTGAGCAGTGCTACAACAGGAACCAGCGCGGTGTCATGGAGTTCTACACAGCAAAGTACACCTACAGACTGGACTTCTCAGGTGAGGAAACACTGAAGTTACTTCATCAGACCGATGATGACGTTAATTATTCATTTATGGACGTCATGCATTCTGGTTGACATTGTAAACCAGAGTGAATCCTGTTTATTAATTGTGCATTAATGTAAGTTCCAGCGGTTTTAATCTTCGGCAACTTTCTCAACAGTCATGCGGCAGATAAACGTAACGACAGGAAAGCAGCGGCCAATCAAACGCTCTCTCCACTCTGCGACTGGCTTCAGGTAAGACTTTGTGAGATCCACAGAATTTTCTTTAGTTTATTCATCTGTCTAAAGGACAGTGGAAGGAGATGCTGCCAGCTGCCAAACCAACAGTTACCCTGAGGCGAAGCAGGCGTGGGCTTGGTTAATACTCGGATGGGAGACCTCCTGAGAAAACAAACCAGCCTTATTCACTTCGGTTGAATTGACCCGGAGTGGGTTTTTTTCTGGCATTGGGGGCAGTTGGTTTGTGCAAGTGTGAATGCAGCAGGTGTACTCAGGTATGCACCAGAAGTTGACCAAACAAACAAACCGAAACCTGGTTGAAAAGGTCGTCTCAGTACGCTTCCAGATGAACCCTGGTGCCCCATGATCAGACCTCAGTCCATGCTAACTGCAGAAAACACTGTGAGTTTTTGGACTAACCCGGCTCCTGTAGGCAGCAAAGTGCATCACAGAATGAGGAAGCATTTCTCCTGTCGTGACAACAACAACAACATGCCAGCATGAGTAATCTCAAACAGGGAGAATGAAACAGTATAAATATTTAGAGAGAGACCAGAAAAAACCAAAACCAAAGGTCGATTATTTTCACATCCAGTGTGCACCAGGGAAGTGGACTGTCAGGTGTGAAAGCGCCCCAAGTTTTGCTGCTGGAAGTGGTCTTGGTTGTGATCAGCAGGTGGCGATTTTACCTCTTGTCCAAAAATCTGCCCCACTGCCCCGGTGCAGAGCCGGGACGCTGTGCTGCAGGAGGTGCCGTCCTTCAGAAGAGACATTAAACTGAGGTCCTGACTCACGGTGGTCTTAAAGATCCCATGGCACCAGTAGGGGTAGAGGAGGGCGCTTCCTGGTGTCCTGGCCAAATTTCAAACCTGGCTCATTCAGTCTGGCCCCCTAATCATCCTCGCATGTAATTGGCTTACTCACTCATTTGTCTCTCCACCTCAAAGCTGGAGTGTGGTGAGCATCCTGGCACATAATAGCTGCCATGCATCACACAGGTGAGTGCTGCTTACTGGTGGTGGTTAGTAAGATCCCCCTTTCACTGTGGAGCACTTTGAGTATGTTGAAAAGTGCTCCATTATATCCAATTAATTATTATTGTTGTTATTATTTTATTGCATACTGGTCCTCGACAGCGTTGGTATACTGAAGAATGTAAATGCACTCAGTCTTCATCTGCTTTGTTCACCCGTCAGGTTTATTTGTGATAATCTTGCGCTGCCTGTTCCGTGTCACTGGGAGAGAATTAATACAGATGAGCCGTATCAGGTGAGTAAATAACACACACATACTGTGACACACATCATTGGTTTGGGCTAAAGTTAGAATTCTGCCCTTGAAAACTCAAATTATTTCAGAGTTGTTCTGATCATTGATCCTCGCTGACTGACTCCATGCTGTCACATACTGTAGAGTAATTCTTGCAGATATTTTAGATATTTAGTCCGTTCCTGAATGTTCCATGAATGTTTCTACATTAAACTTACAATATTTCTTTCCATCCAGGCTTTGACACTGTAACTCATCATTATTTTGCTGCCTTACTGATGTGTGATTTCGTGTTTTGGCAGCTTATCCAGCTTGGAAGAGACACTTATGAGTTTAAAGAAGTTGCCAGACTGTATGAAAGGACCATGGATCATCCAATCAAATCCATCCAGAGGATTCAGAACCTGGATTTATGGGAATTCTTCTGCAGGTAGACAGTTGTTGTCTTGTTATGAGTGGACTCCGCGATGTTCAAGGTGCTTTTCTTTGTTAGCTGAGGATGCTGTTGTTTTTGTTGACACACTGTGAGAAAAACGATGGTGCTTTTCTCGACTCCTACTAAGATTGAAAAAAGCAGATTGAAGCTCTGTCAAGAGCATTCTCACTTTTTATTGAAACATTTCCATGTCAGTCAGTCATAACGTAGTTTTGTAGCTCTTTGTAGCCTGAAAATCCACTTTGTAACAAAGTGATCAGTGCTCTGTGTCCTTGGTTCTCCCCTAAGGAAGAAAACACAGTTGCGAAAAGTCAAGCGCACATTGGATATTGAGGAACGAATGCTGTTTCATGGCACAGGACACAGCAACATACAAGCTATATGTACATTTAACTTTGACTGGCGGCTGACAGGAAGCCATGGCGATGTCTATGGCAAAGGTAGATCCTTCTGTGTTGTGAAGTGACACCATGACACAATTTCCTGCTCTCTTTTTGCTCTGATTTTAACGTTTGGTTCTTTTATGTCCATCCTGCAGGAAGTTACTTTGCCCGGGATGCCAAATACTCGAGTAAATTCTGTCACACCACAGGGAAGCACAACACGACCCTGCAGAGACATGGACTCGCACCACCAATATTCGCCAGTGAGCCGCCTTATAAGTCCATGTTCCTGGCCAGAGTGTTGGTCGGGGAATACACAGTCGGTCACCCGATGTACTGCAGACCTCCCTCCAAGGACGCCAGCTTCACCAACTTTTATGACAGCTGTGTGGACGATATGGCCAATCCAAAGATTTATGTGATTTTTGACAGCAATCAGATTTACCCAGAGTATCTAATTGAGTTCTACTGAAGCCCAGAACAAGAAGATAGGGACTTTTCTTTAGCTGAGGCTGGATCTCAAACATGGAAACACTCTGGATACAGAGTCAGATGATGGGATGGATTGGAAAAAGCTGGAGGGGTTTTGCTTTTTCTTTGTGTCAGATCCAGGCCAAACTGGAGCATGAGTCATCTAAAGTGCCTTTGGGGAAATGAGAGAAACCAGAAGACAGTTAAGGTTCTGTGTGCAGTTTTTATTCTGTAGAGAGGTTCTTAGGGTCGGGATGTCTCTGTGACTTAATGAAGGATGAAAAAAAAAACTGACTAAAGATTGACCTTTGTGGCAATTTTGTATTAACTGCAGAATCTGCGCTTGCTTGTTCAATATGTGTGCACAGTTGTTTAAAAGCAGCCTGTAGGTTAACGGTGATGTCCTGCCATCAGCCGCAGCCCCTCCGTCATGTCCACAGTGCCACGCACGAGCTTTTCACGAGTCATGTCGACATCATTCCAAATGACAAAACTACGGAGCCCCTGAAGTCCCGAAAGGTGTTTTTTGTTTTTTTTTCAAGTTTTTCTTTCATTTAATTCTTTTTATTTTTAACCCAATACAATAATGCAAAATACAATAAAATGAAATGAAATTAGATAAAATGAGAAAAAGAAAAAAAAAACAAATATAAAACAAAACAAAGAAACAGATGAATTAATAAAAATGAGATTTCAATACATTTACATACATGAATACATACATACATATTATCTATATATCTATATCTATACACTGGTATACACACAGCTGCTTATACATATGTGCATACAGACACATGCATGGAGAGATTTCTACCTGCTCGACTGGTGGGAGCCTTTGGAGGCTCTTACATGACCCAACAAAATGTTGCTATCTGGCAGAAAATTTTTGGAGTTTTTATCCATCAAGTTATTATCTTGAGGGAACAAGTATAAACTCTCATATAAGCTTACATGTAATCGCTGATATTTTGAGCCTAAGTATGCAGCCTAGCTTTATGTAATACAATAGAGGCTATTGTTGGCATGCAGTTTTGATGTGAGTCAAATTACTTATTAGCTACATTTTTAATTGAATATGGCTGCAGACAGATCGAAGGTGCGACACAAGCTGTTACAATAACAACTTGTACACACAGGAAAAAAAAAAGATTTCCTCTCAGGACTTCAGGGGCTCCGCACAAAACCAAAAACCACAACATGAACCTGCTCATTCACTCATTCAGCACCATGATCTGTGACCGTGAGTTACGTTGGCATGGATTTTGTTTTTGTGTCAATATTCAGAAACACTTCTACCTCTGCATTTTTTAACCATACATCAGTGCACTTCCCCCCCTTTCCATGAAAGGTTTTGTATTTGTGTCACAGTGACATAAACTTGTGATGTGTGTTCACTCGTGGTCTTTGAGCAATATGTTTATGTGTTTCCTTTGAGTCTTTATGAAGACTTGACAGTGAGGTTGACTTTCGTTGTTCAACCCAAACCAGAAAAAATCAGTTTCAGTATCACATCTGACTCAAAACCATTTAAGAGTGATGCAACCGCCTGCTGACGTCATCAAAAGGAGGAAGCAGGTTTCCTCTGAACCTGGTCTATATTGAAGAATGTAGCCAGCACATGTAAAGTACTGTATTGAAAATTAATCACAAAATGTAATCTTACTTTGTCGTGTTTGTTGTTGAATTCATTGTGTGTATGTTTGAACAAAGAGAATACAGAACAAGGTTTGCCACAAGGTAGTGCAACTTGGGCTGGGCAATAAATCGATTTTAAGTCGAAATTCAAATTAATTTGTTCAGAGGATGTTAAAAAAAATGAAAATCGTGAAAATCTGTTTTCCCTTTAACTAGGGTAAATACGGTAGCCCACGGCTGTCTCTCAGCTCTGGGCTCTTATATTTTTTGTGAGTGAAGTTTGGTGAAGGTTAGGCTGGCACTTTATTAATCCCAAAATGGGGGATTGTTTGATCAAACCCTTATTTAAAAAAAGGTTTAGTGTGGTTAAAGCTATGTCTGCACTTTATTCCCAATAGGAAAATTCAAGTTTGTTTAAGATAAAAACATTTTTGAAATAATACCTTTGTCTTTTGTGGTTTAAAAAATGATTAAAATCGAAACTCAAATGTGGTATAAAAAATATGGGATTTTATTTTTAGGCCGTACTGCTTAGTATGCGGTTTCAACAACAGCCTCTTACTTCCTCTGTGACTCTTCGACCTCTTGTTAGCTTGAACAAGCTGTTACACTGTTTCCTGACCTCATGAAAGCATCAAATTTACCGTTGTCATGGTAAATTATTATATTAGAGCCTCAGTTGTGATGACTTTTTCATTCCCAATGCTGGTGCTAACCTCAAACTGAAAATACTTGTTAAGTGAAATATTTTTGAGAGTTCAGGGTTTGAATCAAAGTGTGTTCAACCTGCTTTCTCAAACAGGCTCCTGAAGACTGAGATGACAATCATGCAGGAAGCTTGAGTCTCCTGTACATCCCATCTTACTTGATATGGAGTTATTTTCCTATCTTTATTATTATCACTCAAGTGCAAGAATGACAGTTTGAGCAGAAGCAGAGCAAATCAAGCAGGAGCTTTGAGACGAAGAGTTACAAAATAAAAATAACAAAAATAAATCATGCTCTCAAATGGAAAGATGACATCTTCATTAAAAACAGGAGGAAAAAAACAACCTTGACTGCAGCAGCAGAGGTACTTACTGTGTTGGAGGTGGAG
>JAQFJA010068537.1:0-13262 GCA_029874485.1 Naso brachycentron
TCATCAAATAGTGAAACTCTAACATAGATGATTGATTCAATTACCAATGACCAAAAGGCATAATACACAAGTGGTTAAATCCAGTCTGGGGAAAAAATTCCATTGTTTCACAGACAACATTTCAGGGTGGGGGTCGGACTGCCTTACACCACCATTTTCAACAGCTGCAGCCCCCTGGTTATGACACCTTGCCTTTACTTACTTTGCATGAAATGGAAGATCACCAGCACCAGGATCCCATTATCTCCAGCATCCTACCATTCATGGTCTGCAAGAGACGTCCCTCCAGACGAGAGAGGCATGGTATAATTCTCAGGTCGCTGGCCATGCTGAAGCAATGGGACAGACTCAAGGTTAAGGATGGTATTCTGTACAGGGAGATGAGAGACCCAGTGAGCAAGGTGAAGAGGCTTCAGTTGGTGTTGCTGGGCAGTTTGAGGAACAGAGCATTGGAAGGATTCCATGATCTGGCGGGACACCAGGGCCAAGCCAGGACTCTTCACCTGGCGTGGCAGCGATTTTTCTGGCCCAGCATGGAGAGGGATGTGAAGGAGTACTTTAGGTCTTGTGAGAGGTGTGTACTTACCAAGACTCCCGAGCCTGTGGTAAGAGCCCCATTGGAAAGCATAAAAACCTCTGCTCCTATGGAGCTTGTCTGCATTGACTTCTGGTTGGCTGAAGACAAGAACAAGATCTCTGTTGATGCACTTTTGGCTACTGACCACTTCACGAAGATGGTTTATGCCTTCCTGTGCAGGAACCAGACTGCAAAGCGGGTTGCAAGGAAGTTGTGGGACTGTGTGTTCTGCGTTTATGGGTTTCCTGAATGCATTCACTCAGATCAGGGTCCAAGTTTTGAGAGTGAACTGGTGTCTGAGAAGCTACAGCTATCAGGTGTTGCAAAATCCCATACTACTGCCTATCACCCTATGGGCAATGGTGGCACTGAGCAGTTTAACCGCACCCTCAAAAATATGCTGCAAGCCCTCCCTCTCAGAGCCAAGCAGGAATGGCCACAACAGACATTTTGCCTACAATGTGACTGTCCAAGAGACTACTGGCTTATGCACCGTTCCACCTGATGTTTGGTCATGTTCCGAGGCTTCCGATGGACGTTGTTTTCAAGTCTGTCCTGCACGATCACATTGTAACAGACTTTGGTAGTTACTCCAAGACCCTCTTGTCTTACCTGTCTAAGCTGCCAAGATTGCTCAGTGGCACACAGACAAGGAGCAAGAACATCAAGCTTGTCAGTACAACAAGAGGGCTAAGGCCAGTTGGAGATCGTGTGCTGCTTGCTAACAGAGGAGAGCGAGACAAGAAAAAAGTGGCCAACAAGTGGGAACCCACGGTGTATACTGTTGTCAACATGAACCCC
Source organism: Naso brachycentron (assembly GCA_029874485.1). Taxonomy (NCBI): domain Eukaryota; kingdom Metazoa; phylum Chordata; class Actinopteri; order Acanthuriformes; family Acanthuridae; genus Naso; species Naso brachycentron. The sequence goes on from JAQFJA010068537.1 coordinate 1,379, forward strand.
ATAACCCACGTTGACAAGATCAGTGATGTCTCAGGTCAATGTAAGGTTGTGCACAAGAACCTACTGTTGGATGTGTGTTTCCACCCTTTCCGGGATACATTGGGGAGTCAGTCTTTGGATGCCGCTTCAGACACCGGTGCTTCCAGCATCAGTGGGGGGCCGGATGGTGTCAACAGTCTGGAGGAAGAGTCCTCTCAGGCATGGACATCAATGTGGGTTCTGTCCGAGTCAGACTATGGGATGCATGGTGACACTGCAGAAGAGGAGTTTGCTTCGCAGCTTGCTGATGAAACCTAGTGCAATGAAGTGGACGGGATGGACAACGTACACACCTCTGAGTTTCTTGGTTCGCAAGCTGGTGCAGTTCCTGCGCCTGACAGTTCTCCTGACGACTCACAGTCTTCCATGGGCCCCTCTCCCGTCATCTCGGACAAGTCCCAGTCTCCTACTGCCCCTCCTCATGTCAACCGTGATGTGATACCACCTGCCTCTGCCTCAACCACTGCCCCTGTCACCCCACCTACCACAGTTCCTGCCCCGCCCCAGTCCTCTGATCGCCGTGGAGCCAGCCCACAGGCAGACCTTCCTGGTCATGTCCCTGACCAAGTTCCACCTAGGGGCAGTGTTGTTACTAGGACGGGGAGGTTGTTAAGTCAGTCAACAGGCTCATTGAGACCATGGTCCAGAGGCCCATTATGTGGAGTCTGTTGCCGCTACATAAGGCTCAGTCTGTGGCTTAAACAGTTTTTGGGTCACTTCTTTGTGCATTTCGGATGTGGTTTCATTTGGACCAATATGTTGGATATAAGTGCCAAGGGACCAGTTTTTATTGAGGTGTTGGCGGCACCTTTCTGTTCATGGAGGGTTGGAAGCCTAATCAACCTTCCTGACTCCTTCTGTTCTGTTTTACAGAACTTTAAGATGTGAGCTTTGTGTTTACTGGTCCAGGATAATTCAGGGCATCCGTCATGTTACATGTTGAAGTCTTACCCAGACTTTGAGTGATTTTGGTGAAATTCAGGAGGGGTGAATTGTTACAAACTGCAAGTTGAGCTCTCATGTCTACAAGGAGACCAAGTGGGATGGAGATGTGGGCACCGCCCACTGGTCCTCCCACTTTAAAAATAGAGGCCTAGCTGAGGCCTTCCTCCCTTTCCTTTGTCCTCAAACATTTCATCAGACTGAGTGTGTGTTGGTGCTCTCCTAGGTTTGCCATGTGTCTTTGAACTTTCTTCATTAACCATGGCAATCGGTAGCATCACTCCACATCAATTTGGCAAATAAACATGAGCTAAATGCAACCTGTGTTTCCTGGTGGTTTGTGGCTCCAGTTTGAATCTCCATATCCACTACATGAATGTAACAGTTGAATGTAGTAGTCTTATGAATTTCACCAAACTCCCCCCTTTTTTTTGTTGCATTGAAACCTTTATTTTGCCCATAACCCCCTGCCTGGGTCTCCTGTAGGTGCGTGAGTGTGAGCATCCAGCATAATGATGTAGTCACGTCTGTGCGTGCTCTGGCAAAAAGCCTTGTCTAATGGCTGGAGGAGAGCAGAGCTTGACAAACACACAGTGTTCACACAGCTCGCTTGTCTTTCTGTTTGTACCGCAGCGACTGCAAGTAAAGATTTAGAGACCCATTGCTGCTTCCTGTCCCTTCCTTTCCTCCCACACAACCCAGAACACAATGCGAAAGTAAAACGGGTTACAGAGGCACACATGGTTCTCTGCTAAAATGGACAGAGGAATAACTTGTTGACAGTCATACTGACATCATACCAGCAATATTCGCTGCATTTTCAACATTTCGGGTGTTGTCTTTCAAAATGTAGCAAGTAGCTTCACTGCATTCTCTGCTGCCATTGAATATTATTTGCAGTGAAGCTCTACACAGTGGCTTAATGGATTAGAACTTATCAATGTGTATGTAGTTGAGCCATGTGAGAAATCAAACCTTGTGCATATTTACCTGGAGGATTTAGTGGAGAATCGCTTCAAAAGCAGAGCTGATGTATGTGGTGGAAGTAACAGGTTCCTCTTTGCATACAGTAATGTAAGTGATGGCACAGTGAACTAAAAAAGACCTGTAGGTTAATGTAACGGTAGCTTCTGCCGCTCTGTGGATAGCAGGAACATTTGCACAGAGGTGAAATTGTGGGGCACTTTCCATCTGAAAATGGTGTGCATCACTTTGCTACAGTGGACAAATATTACCTCAGAATGCTGTCAGTCAATTAAAATATTTAATGGTGATTAATCGCATGACTTCCATAGTTAACTCACGATTAATTGCAAATTAATCGCACCTTTTTAGTTCTAAATGTATCTTTGAGATATTTTTCAAGTTTTCAATTCTCTTATCAACATGAGAGGGGAAAAATATGCTTCTTTTATGCAAACGTATGTTTATTATTATAACAGCAATCTAAATCAATGAAAAATACTGTGATATATATTTGATTGAGCACTCTGTGCTCAGAAGCGTTTCGTATCTTATATGCAAATTAGCCATGTGCTTTTTATGCAAATTAGCTATGCGCTGCACTGTGACTGCACTGAGAAATACAAAATGGGTACACGCAGTGGGTAAATGAGACAAAAGACTTTGATCAGTCCATTTTCAACAGGCACACAACTAGGGCCCGACCGATATATCGGTTTACCACACGTATTTGATAACAAAACATTATATATAGAATATTGGCCAATTATACTGGATTTTGGAATTTTCTTGCTCCTTAATATCGTTATCGGCAACAGCCCCAAAAATCCAAAAAACAGCATGTACGTGCACGTCTTTTCAAACAAGAAGATAAAAATATTGTTAGTCATTCACAGAGGTGAAGCCTCTTTAACACAAGACTGTGTCAGCTCAAAGGTATGTATCATATTTTGCAAAACAGTTGAATCCCAGTTGGAGTCTTCTTATATTCATCAGTAACTCTATATTCAAGTAAAGTGAGACCCACCTCACTTTGTACATTTTTAAACAAAGAAAAGTTTGATCATTTTGTTCATATTCAACTGGAGTCAGCCACACAGCCTTTTCATTATTGGCAGTATTCAAGAGGGTACAATAATTAGAATCCACGTAATGTAAAATTGAGTCACTGTTTTTGGGACACCTGACTCTTCTATTTTCCCTTTTCAAACCTATTGTAGTAGTCAGCATCAAGTGCCATACATCATTTGATTCAAAAGAACTCTTAAAGGAGCTGTATACAAAATTCAATCTTATTACATTTCAGAAAAAGATATTTTTGCTATGCAAAGAACTAGTGGTGTACTGATGTCGAGAATGGAGGGCAATGTCACATACTCTCTCTGTGTGTTGTTATCGAGCTTCTCAGTTTCATCATTTGATAGCCGGGACTCAGCTGTCCCGTACCTTTCCTCTGATGTCCTACTCAGTGCAGGACATCAGAGAGGAAACCAAAGGACATTTTCTCCATCAAATATGACTTGTTTGTGTGCCTGATGTGCAAAGCACATACAGGAACACAATTGTTATTCCTCATACTTATTTGTGTGCCCGATGTGCAAAGCATATACAGGAATTAGTGTACCTAATGTGCAAAGCACATATACGAACACACTTGTTATTCCCTATACTTATCTTACATATTATTTTTCTTCTGCCAAATTTCGTCACGTAACTCGTGCCTCAGCTTTGAGCGCGTATACATAAAACATATATCAAAACGTGCGAAATTATCGGGAATGGTGTGCTATGACTTTTGGTAATGATTTATAAAATGGTGTTCACAAAAATTGCGTAAAACAAAAAATAAATTCCCATAAGAATGAATGGGAAATTGTAGAAAATCTTTGCAAAAAATGATCAAACCCACCCCTCTTTGAACTTGTACTGCTTCCACATATGTTCAGCTATGGATTTTTTTCAAACTTCAAGCAAAACAGAAGACTTTGAACTATTTACCTTGTATTCACATTTTTGCTATCCATTACCGTTTTTGAGATACTAAAATTTTAGTTTATGCCATTTCTAATACAAACAAAGCACCCAAAATTTTAGGGAGACACTGATTAAAAACTGATTGTCTCTGTGGGGACTAGGGAATAATATTTACTGAGCAATGGCACCATTGCTTTGGTGATCTGGCACAAAGCATCAGGCTTAAACAAAATTTCTGAGAGAAATTTTTATAGTTTTTACAAGAATTGCTGTTTTGTGTGACACATTAACGTGCATCATTAAGTTTTGATTTTCAAAACCACGGTCAAACTTACATATTGTTGCTTTAAGGTTTGCTGAGAACAGGGTGTGGGGCCAGGTGGAGTGCCAGGGGAAAAACACTGATTTTGTATCTCCTTTAACTGTCAGGCTGGTCCAGATTAAGCCTCACTTGCTTTGTCAAAGAATGGATGAAATCATCAGTTTTTGAAAAAAGTCATTGTTACTATTTTGAACTCAGAAGTTTTTGTTTTTAATTTTATTTTAAAAGATGTTCTGTGGATGTTTTAGGCTTCCAAGTAGTTTTTTGTCTGCATCTAACTTTTCTAGCAAGTTATAGCCATTAATTATTTCATTATCCTTGGCATTTTTGATGACAAAGATGCATCTTTTACTACAGTGGCAAAGAGCAGCAATGGTTGCTTCTATCTTTTTTTATGCTTTTATATTTAGAATCATCTCATTATCACAGGATAACGGCTTGTTATCTCATGATAGCAGGATAAATTAATGCATTATCACATGATACCAAAACTCTTTTTCCTGTGTTAATTGAATAACTTATCTGATTAGATCACTACCACTGCCACTGTCATAACCGAAGAGTGAAGAAAAAGGTATAAATTTGTAGTTTTGTTTCCTGCAGTTAGAGGAGACAACTAGGCTATGTAGTAAGGATCATAAGGAAAACATCATGGGATGCACAGTGCCATACTGGTTAGCACTGCTGCCTCATAGCAGGAAGGCTCTGGATTCAATTTCCAGCTGACACAGGGCCTTTCCATGTTCTCCCTGTGTTCGCGTGGGTTTCCTCCGGGTGCTCTAGTTTCCCCCACTATCAAAACATGTGGATTAGGTCTGTTTCCAGTCAGTACCCTTAAATAAGGTACTGGCTCAGAACATGAAGTTGGTCACTAGGCTCCTCAAGTGAGTGCTGCTGTACTGTACATCGTCACTAGAGTGATGTGGTCAAAGATCATCACAACAGTGACAATATTTAGTACAACAGCACTCCCTCAAGTGTAATATTGCTTTTATACAACAGTTCTACTCCACTTATTTGACAGTAATGAGCAAAAGCAGATTATAAATTGTTTGTTAATCTAATAATTTATTTGACTCCACCAACACAAACTGTTTGCAACTGGTCTGGTACAGAACTGTTGCTAAGCAACACAAACAATTAACATGTTCCTACACATTAGCTTACTTTCTAAGTTACAGAAGGGCCCACTACTTGCTTGCTTTTTTTATTTCTCTTGGTCCTTCTCCAAAGACAACCTGGGAAAATGTCCATCTTTTTGGTGCAGGATGTTACAAAGTAACCTAGACACCAACAGTTAGTAAATAGAACACCAGTTAAATGGGGTAATATAGAAAGCGAGACCTCTCACTGACAGTTCATTTCCTGTATCACCGTCACATGAGTTTCACTATGGCTCCGGCCCTTTAGGAGACTAGATGCTGTATTCATGCATTGAGAGAATGAACATGATCACAGATTATGACCAATTCTTTCACCCAATTGTCACCAAGATGCATACTGGACTGAAATTATATGATGATGTAATTTTGATGATGGGGGAAACCGGATCATCCAAAGAAAACCCAGACAGACACAAATTTTAAAAACTCCACAATGCCCAAGAAAAAGTTTCTCTTCCACTGTATCTATTTTCCCCAAGTTCCACACTTGAATATCCTTCTGAAGAATCCGCAGATCCTTCTGTACCACTTCTTCTTGGTTTTGACTTCAACAAAACCTTCACCACTGCTAGCATTGATCTCATGGTGAGCAAAGACAGGAGAAGTTGCTTCATTTGTTTCACATCTTTTCTTAGTCGTCCCAGCAACAATGGCGTCATGCGGGCCAACTTCGGCTAGTCGTCTCTTTTTGCCCAGAGCAGTTCCTTCAGCTGTTCTGTCATCCAAGCTATCTTTGGCTTGTGGTCTAGTTTTCAAAGCATTTTCTTTCGCTGAGGATAAGTCATCTAAACTAGTAATGGATATTTTTTCTCTGCAATGGGTAACAATGCTCTTAGCTTGTCCTCTGCCTTTAACTTTCCTTTCTTTCTCCAAATCTTCCTTCTTAACTGATGAGTGCTGCAGCTGGCAGTTTTCAGTTGTCACTTTGGCTAATTCCCCATTGTCAATGTCACAAAGTGTCTCATTGTGATGAAATGGTGTTGCAAAGCTTCACTTGCTGTGATGCGTTTTCCAGCACTCAATTGCAACATATGTTTGAGCAGACTCAAAAAGGCCAGTGTATCCTCATCTTCGGTGGTATCTTCCAATCCTTGGCGGGTCTTTGCGAGATCATCAAGACTGGTAAACTGAAAACAATTTTCTCTCATGTGTGGACTTTTAATCAGCTTCCATTTACGGTGCCTGTCTTGGCAGAAAAAACTCCTTGTATAAAGTCCACAGCTCAGCATATGCTTGTCAGGCTGACCATGCATCTGCACGATGGCACTTATTACCTCACGCTCACTAGTTACTGGATACAGATTCTTGCCCAGGTACAAGAAAGCCAAAACACAGCCAAGGGCCCACATATCAATGGCCTCATTCAATGGGAGGCCCAAAATAACCTCTGGGGCCCTGTAGCCAACAGGCTGAATGATCTTGCCACGGTGAAGCTTATCAAGGGGAATGGCCAAACCAAAATCAATCAGTTTAAGTTTAAAGGGCTGAAGATCATGATTAACCAGCATTATATTATCTGGCTTGATGTCTGCATGTACCACATTTATGCTGTTAAGGGCATTGACAGCTACTAGCATCTGTTGTGCGATTACTCTAATCTCAGACAGTTGCAGTGGCCTTGAATACCTCTCCCTCACTAGCCTAAAAGGAGTTTTGTCCAGCTTTTCAAATACCAGACAAACGCGCCTCTGAAACACGAAATAGTCCAAAAGACAGACCAAGTTATGGTCATTTGCATCCAGCACTTTAATTTTGTTAAGCATGCGTATCTCTTTTTTACCAAACCAGCTGTCATTTTTCCCCATAATCTTCATGGCCACTGTTTCTACCTGATTATTCTGGATGTCTGTTCTTTTGCACTCAATCACTTTTCCATAAACTCCCTCCCCCAGGAACTTCTTCACCACATAAATGGTTGATCTATAATATAGACAGTCCCCTATATTAAAAGGTAGCTGTCTTCTGTTATTTGTTCCTTCAGACATTTTTGAGTGTAATGTTAATAATTATAGATATAACTGACTTGCTTGTTAGGCTACAATTGGTAAGAATACCGCATTTCTATTGGGTATTAAAAGTACACAATCTAACTCTTATATAGGCTAATGTCTTTGACGATCAATGATCGGCATTGTTAAATTAAAGAATGAAGGAAATAAGGGTTGGTGGGTCCGTGTACGTTTTGGTCGTTTGATTTTTCATTTAAACCAGTAAACAAAATAACAAGAAAACCGTGGTATTCTTGTTTTACGGTTTTGAACCAAAAACGACAAAACGGAGCAGGGCCGTTTTTCCGTTTTAGGATTCTGAATCAAAGAACGAAAAAAGCAAATTCAAATAACGGTCTAATTTTGGTTTTCGGGTATTTCTTTTATCCTTCTTACTTTTTAGGTAAACACATGAACAAAACCGAGACGGGTGACCCGGAAGTATTTAAAAATAAAAGCCTGGAGAATGCGCTTGACTTTTTTTTAAATAAAAAGCAAAGACACGCTTGGATTACGTTAGTAAATTGATTAATTAAATAAATAAATAAATATGTGCTCTTGATGTAATAGCCTATATAAACAGCGCTAATGTGCGTATGTTCAGAGCAAGAGATGATGAAGTTCTTTCTCTGCGAGACAGTTCGTCATATTTAATGTCAGTATTGTTTTGTGTGCAATTGTTCCCGTTCGGACGCTTTTTTTTTTCAATTTGCTTTGTTGAAAAAGTACTTCAGGCTGAAGTTTGACCTCTCTACCAGGAGGTGGCAGAAAAGGTGTGTGTAAATCTGCTTTGTGTTTATGGCAGCTGACGTTAATGCCAGCAAATATGCAAGTTATTGATACAAATGTGGCCTATTATAAATGTTCCTTGCATTTGGTATGTGATGTCTTTTTAAACCTAGCTGGCAGGTTGACCGCTTAATTATGTAAAATGTGTCAAAACTCAAGTGAAGCATCATATGATGGGAGAAAGGCTGTGGAGAATCCTAACCCTAACCCTTAAATTAATTTGTTTTTCATCTGCTGTTATGTCTGCTCTGTTACTTTTTTTTGGTAGTTTATAGTGTTTTATAGCCTACTTTTGTACTTTGAAATTAAATTACTTTGTTCATATTTGATCACTATTCCTATGTACAGTTTTTGTTAGTGGTGTATGCCTTTATGATTTCTGTCTCATAGAAAATTTCTGAATAAACTGTTAAAATTTGTTGACTGTCATACTTTCTGAGACATAATTGCTGTACTGATGATGGCTGATAATGGCGTGTCAGCTCTCAAGTCTGTCAAGTCAAGTCTCCCTCAGTTTTAGACTTGTACAGTGTTTCATACAGTCTGCAAATTTTACCAGAGTTCAGTCTTTTGACCAGATACCCTAAATCTGAAATGTCTGAAAGGAGTTTTTTGTTAGACCTGCAAAGAAGCTGACAGCAGCGTTAGACAACAAGGACATGCAGGTTTCAGTCTAAGCTGAGTATGAATGTTGGTGCAGTGTAAAAACTTACTGTGATGCAATGAGTGAAGCCAGGCCCACTGAAGGGTGTCTGAAAAGAACAAACCACATTTCTGTATTTCTACAATAGTTCTGTATTTTTACATGATCACCATGATCATTACAAGAATGACTTAGCTTGTTTGTTGGTGGACAGTCAAAAATGAGTGCATCTCTGACATCTCAGTAATACTAATAAATTCTTCTGGTCACCATAAATATCAAATCTACTAAATGTTATTAATTATTATTATCCTTTATCTTTCAAATTGCCATGCTATAAAGGATGATGATGTTATTTTGAAACAGGACGTGGCTTTGGACACCAATCTCATGAAGGCAAGTCCAAAATGTTTGTTGGCTAAAGTTTCATGTACTGGAGAAAAGTTACGCAATGTGTCTAAATTGTGATGGACTTGTATTATAGCAGGTTCCCACCTCTCTGTGTGTACTTAAATTAAAGCTGGCTATCAAAATGAATAAAACAAAGACAGTATTGACATCACAATTGTAATTTAATTGTCTCTGGCAGGGGAACGGGAAAAACTGAATAAATGCTCTGAAGAAGTCACCTTGGGCTCAAGGAGATCTTGATGGACAGAATTAAGTGTTATGATAATATTGTAAATTTCTCTCCAGTCCAATGTTATTAAAAATTACAGCTTACTTTACAAAATGAGATTTTGCACACAGAACGTGAAGACCTTCGAAAAAAATAGAAATAGCCCAGCAAATGTTGAGACAACAGAATTCCGGTGAACTGAATCAATTTGAAATCTGGACTGTGGGTGAGACAATAGATGTAAAAGTCTCCCTTTCAGCTCTGTTATAGTCTCCCTTTCAGCTCTGTTGAACTGTGATTATGATTTAAAATGAATGGATTTACATATATATATATATATATAAAAAGACTAACATATAAAGCATTATTGAAACAAGTCATACAGTTGCACTCCAGCTGTATATGAACAGTTAAATATTGGCTTCATCTCAACAACTGCAGAGGGGACAGTGAGACTTTCCTGAGAAACGTAGTTATACTTGAACAACAGGATGACTAGAGGCTGACACAAAAAAATTGACACAGTTCGGGGAGGACAGCTTTGGGAGAAGCTGCTACTTTGGTGGAACAGCTGGTGGGGCACTGGAAGGCACGGCAAAGTCTTTCTTCTTGTAGTCCTTTTACACAGATCATATGTGTATGCTTTCTCAGCTGCTGTGGAGCAACAGCAGGATGGACACTAGCTGGTGGTAGAGCCTCAACAGTCACAGAAACCAGGGCTAGCTGACTGCCCGTTACAGAAACCTTTCATCTTGCCTCTTGACCCAGCAGTTGTGCCACTGGATCACTGAGGTCTGACTGACTTCTGCCAACAGCAAAGATGTGTCCCTCATTACTGAACCACTACTAAGGATGAGCTGCCACACCGAGTGACCACGTTGTGACAAAGGCTGTCTCTCCTTCTCTCTTTTGATTTCTTTGAAGATCAAAAAGTCCCAAAAAAGATATGCTGCTTCAGTCACACGGTAAGGCTGAGCAAACAGCACCACGGAGGCAGGGGCACTTTGTCTAGGACTGTCCTCCTCAGGTGTTGATCCTGTCCTCTTTTGGTTGGACCGAACTGCCCTGTATTCTGTTTTCTCTTATGTCTTGCATTGTATTGCCAGTATTTTACATTTACATCCACACCTGTAAAACAACTATTTAAAAAAAAGATAAAAAAAGAAGGAACACAAAGAAAAACATTAAGCCAGAGTAAGATAATAAATAGCAAATGTGATTTTGAAAGAGGACTAATTACTTTAGCTTATTTAAAAAGCAGATGACGCCTGGGATAAAAGAATTTTCCATTCTATTTGTTCTGCATCTTGGCAGACTGTATCTTCTGTGTGAATCCATTCCAGTCTGTGTGCCGGTCAGTGGTGGAACTAAGACCTGAACATGTTGGGTTCAGTGTATTATCCGCCTCAAAGCCCTTATCTTTCTCTCCACCATCTTCTGCTAGGTCTCTAGTTCTCAGTTTCCTTGGAGTCTGGACCAACTTCCAGTGAAGGTTGTCCTGTCCACCTCAGCAAGTCGTCCACATCTATTTCTTCTGCTGCAGACAACAGGATGCAAATTAAAAAATAAAACCATAAATATGGCTTATGCAGATAGATGATAACACATTTGAACTAATCAGAAATTTGTTTTGTTTTTGTTATCACATGTCTGAAATAAATTTTCATTCATTCATTCATTCATAATTTTAATTGTAACAGTTACAGCATTTACTTGTGTATTTGACAGAGGGCTGGTCACATGTCCAAAAACCTTTCCTGCTGTGACCCACATTCCCTGCATCGGTCCTCCTCCGTTAAAACATCGCTGGTGCGGATGAACCTTCCCAGCTGTTTTGACGGACGAATTTGAGTTTTGGATTACTCATATGGACATGCAAATGCGAGAGAGAAACCATTACAAATGTAGTGAGAAGTAAACCTCTTAAAAAGTTTTTCTTTCCAAGACGGGACTAACTTTGTCATCTTTAGTTTATAAGCCAATTTTCTTTTGGAGAAGGAAGCTCTTCGTTTCCAATATAACGTTAACGTTACTACGTTACTATGTCACTTTAGAAGGAGCAAGATCTTGGTGGTGTCAAGAATGAAAAGACTGTTTTGTTCACGAACAAATGGATGAGCGCATGTTTACCAACCTAAACCAACTGCTCGATTAGGCTAACGTTAGCTACATCAGCTGCTGATGATCATGGTGACATTAATTAAAGCTGGCTAACTTTAGTAATTTAAATCAATGTTGTGAACCGACACCTTGGTGGAGTCAATAGGTGAGTGTGTTTAACTTGTCTCCATCAAGGTGCTGATTCACAACATTGATTTGAAAGATTAACGTTGACGGCTATAACATAATGTTACTATAATGTCAGCAGCTAATGTAGCTAACATTAGCCTAACCAAGCCGTCGTTTTGGGTCGGTAAACATGCGTCCATCCATTTGTCAGTG
>JAQFJA010068548.1:0-13261 GCA_029874485.1 Naso brachycentron
TGTGTGTGTGTGTGTGTGTGTGTGTGTGTGTGTGTGTGTGTGTGTGTGTGTTTGGAGGAAGCTTTTACAGTAAGTGCCTGCTGCCCACAGGTTTTAAAACCAACAGAAGGTTTTAAAAAGGATTATAGGATGTGTGAGGCTCTAGGTCTGAGCTTAATAAGACAATTAACTCACTGACATATGGTCATATGGTCATATGTTAGTCCCTGTCTGCTGTGGTGGACTCTAGTGTCCACACATTATGGCTCTGAGTAGAGAATTTAAGGATCTTTTGCCTTCGAACGTTTGTAAAGCTAACTCACAACACCTTCAAGTGGTTGCCAAAAAACAAAATATCATACGACAGTGATGTGAAATAAATCCAAAACTCCTCTTAATGAGCCCGTGTTCCTGCTGGTGGTGAAACAGAGACTCAATGGAAGACCCTCTTTTGTCTGTGCTGGGCTCTGCGATGCAGGGCACACTGGCTCTAGTGTGAATGGAGGCCTTTGGACTCAGCCAAGTGCCATTGTAATGAGGCCCCACAAGCTTTTAATTGATTTTAGGGTTTGGATCCAAAGCCTGGAGCTGGAGCAGCTACAGAGCAGTTGTAAGGCCCTGAACAAGTTTCCTGTTGTTATGTGTGTGTGTATTTGTGTGTGTTCTTTGTATTTCATGAACTAGGCTCCGCTCTCCGTCTCTGTCTCTCTCTCACAGGGTTAGAGAGAAAGACAGACAGACACACACACACACACACACACACACACATAGTCCTCTTTAAGTAAACCAATAAATATAAAATATATACAATATAAAAAATAACATGGATCGTTTAATTCATCGTTTTTGGTATTGTTGTCTTATCAACGACATTGCAAAGTAACATTTGGCTCATCTATCAAAATAAATGCTTCAGTTCTTTACAGGGGATGGTAAGCATGTTTTAGCTATCATCTCAATCATGGACTTAAATCAAGGCTGTCGTTTGTTTTGCGCGTTTATTATCAAATTTATTTAGTCTGGTGATGATCACCAGATGGGCCCATCCTCCAGCTTGGTGGAAGTTGTTGTTGACTTGTGATATACTAGCTTAACCTGGTAGAGTTAGCACTGAATCCCATTTTTCCTTCAGTTTTTTAAAGTAGTTTCAAATGTCTCTGCATGTCTTATTACATAATATCAGGTTACTACCAGGTCTTGGAAAAAACAAGGGAAAATATATATTAAGACAAAACGATGTTTGCATTAAACTTTTTTTTTTAATTAAACAACTACTTGAAAATTCGAAAAACAAAATCCATCCCTATTCTTAATGCATCCGTGTGTTTTATTTATATCCATAATGCAATCTGTATAATTACCTTATATGAGGATCAAATACATTTATTAATTAAGTTTTTAGGGTCCAATGTTTTGAATTAACTTGCTCAAGCTGTAACGTATGCAAACCACATTATATTCAACATTTGAAAAACTGACAACACTGAAAAGCCAAACTTGTATATTGATCTATCTCTACTTTTAAACATTAGTAAACACCTACGTGGCTTTGTTCACTCATGTGTCAAGCCCCAGTTTGGATTTTTGTAGAATGTTTGGTCACTGGAAAATGAGACCACTAGGGTCCTCATTTTGGCCTGTGACTTGACCTCTGTTGTATAAATAGCCCTGACCTACAACCCATAGAGTGGATGAGAGCCTAAACACTGCACTAAGACAGATTGTAGAAATGAGGTAGCACACCTCTGACTGCTGCAGATGAGGGCTCATTGTCTTGCCTCAGGGCTCATCAACAGCAGTTGGTAAGGTAGAAGGGTTATTTATTCAGCAACAGTGGTCAAACAAACATATGAATCCAAAAGTTCTCGCCCTGGCAAGGTATATCATCACATCAGGCCAGCTGTCGTACAGAGGGATTGTAAATGTGAGAGGTGCTGTTGTTGTTGGTTGTTACCTGGTATGGGGATGACAGGGATTGTCTCATTGCGTACCGCTCTGGGAGAACTGCTGTCTTCCACGTGCAAATTGGCTGTGTGGAAACAGCGCCTGACAGAGAGAGAAAGAGACTTTATTTTAGAAATGTCTTTAACATACAATAGCAGAGACTTTTACCAGCTCTTGTGTTAAACTCACCCCCTCTAAATATATACAGATGGCAGAAAAGGACTTGACACATTTGCACGATCATGCATAAAATAAAAAACCACACATGCTATCAGTTTTTCAGCTTGTCTGAGCTGAGACTTCTGCATCACAATTACCTTTTGGTTTTATAACAAAGTCACTTTTCTGATTAGGAAGCATTGTGTGAACTATAGCTAAAACAAACACACACAGAACGTGCCTCACTCCAGTGTGTTTGAATTGACATGCTGTATGTAGAAGCATGTATGTTGTACGGGACTTAATACTGTCACTAAGTTAAGTACCTTGAACTCTTTGGTTGATTCTTCTCTATGATAGATTGGGAAGTTTCACCTTAGAGAAGAGGGAATCTATCTCTGATACATCAGGACTAGATTTATACAAATTCTCATTGTGGTGTTCAAAAATGTCAATTACTTCAGTGGGCTTGTCTGTTATTTTGCCATTCTAAGTCTTTTATAGCATCAATAAAACTATTGCTTTCTTCTGACTTTAGTTGCCAGTTTTTTCCTCCAACTCCTAATGACGATGTTTAGACTGTAGTATTGCTTTTTCTGCCTGTTAAGTATCAAGGATGTTATATTCAGTTTTTATATTGATCATCTTTTTATACACATCCAACCCCCCAAGGTTGCAAAAGACTGCCATAAAATAAAACAGTTAGGAACTGTTGCCTTGAATCTGCTCTGTAATAAATATATAAAAATCTGGATTTTTTAATGGCGTCTCATTCAGACTTCATTAGTCAGCCCCTTTTAGTTTATTAGGCATGGAGATTATAAGTGTCAGAGGTGAGTGGCCACTCAGACATCTGGAGAGATATACAGAATTTACCACTCTACCCTGCAGTTTGCTTACAGGAAAGGTGTGGGAGGAGATGATGTGTTACTTTAGATGCTGCACAGTGTTTACAGCCGCCTGGAAACAACAGCTAGCTCCATTAGGATTACGTTATCTGATTTTTCTAGTGCTTTTAATAATATTCAGCTCCGTGTTCTAGCAAATGAATTTATTGATTTCAAATTGCCCAACACAACTATTGCTTGGGTTTTAGATTACCTCCTGTCTCGTCCTCAAGTTTATCAGGCTTGATAACAGTCTGATATTATTTTAACCAACACTGGAGCTCCTTCATTTTTATTGACACTTTATACTGCTGACTATAGGCATGGTCATACAGCATATCCAAAAGTTTTTCAGACGACACTGCTCTAGTGGGTCCACTTGACCAAGGCAATGACCTAACATACAAAAAAAAAGAGAGATAGAACCCTTCTTGAGCTGGTGTGATGCTCATTTTTTAAAAACTGAATGTTGCAAAGATAAAGGAACATTATGGATTTTAGAAGGAAGATCAACTCACATCTGTGTGGATGACAAAAAGTAGGATCAATAATGGCTGCCTCTGTGATTGGCATTACCCCAGACTCAGTGTTTTTAATGGACTTAAAAGCTTTTTCAGTAAGCGACCAGTGATACCTCAGCGTTCTACTGAATGACTAAGATGGTCCTTTGTTCCAGCTGCAGTCAGATTTTTTAATGAACATTTTAAGTTGTGGCTATGTTCCATAGCTGTAAATTATGTTACAAATGGTTTTTATGGTGTTATGTATTTATTTGTTGGGTATTGTGAATCTGTTGTCTATATTGTTTATTGTGCTTTTAAGTTGACTTGATTTACTGGGGATTGATAAAGTTTGTAATCTAAACATCTGTGTGGTAGGCAAGAAGCAGTCAATACATGTACACATATCATGAGGATTTGAATGAAAAGAATTGTCCCTCTCCTGGGGATGCATTTGTCACCAAACATCCATTAAATTGAGGTCTTTAATAAATGATGTAGTAAACTTGGCAGTTTTTGTTTGATGATCCATTCAGAATAATACCTAAACAAAATTTAAAGTCTCCTGCAACTAATGTCTGTCTTGGAGATTGAGCTATCAGGGGAAAAACGTGTAGAGAAAATTTTGTGTTATTAGTATTAAGAGCATAAATATTCAACAATGACCAGCATCCTGAGAACATTTGACCTTAAACCAAAACCTCTAAGAGGTCTGTTATTGGAATATTCTTGTGGATGAATAGCAACAATTCTTGATCAGGTAATAAAGAAGGATGGAAAAACCTGTCCGACCTACTCTTTTTCAATTTAATACGTTCCTCTTTATTTAGATGGGTCTCTTGTAAATACGTTGTATCTGAGAGCATTTTTGAAGAAATGTATAATCTCTTTTCCGTTTAATACGGTTTTGAAGGCCTTTACCTGGTGCACCATTAAAACTGATCTGGCCACAGTGGCTTCTGTGGGCTTTGATGATAATGGCAGTATACGAAAAAGGTGCTTCTTGGCTCCATGAACGGAACATTTACATTTAAAAATATGTGCAGATGGAACTGTTGATAGGAGCACCGTTCTCTGCAATATCTGCACTGAGGAATTTTCATACCATCCGAATAGTTCAAGCCTGAAACGTCACCTAAACGCAAAACACTTAGCAGTGAACCCAGAGGGCTGAGCTGGCAGGCAGCCTCATCAATGCACGCTCAATCAGACATTCAGATTGAGTAAGTCTACCTATGACTGACTAATAATAACTAACTCCCTTGCTAAATGGGCTGCATTGGACTGCAGACCAGTTTCGGTGGTAAAGGACAAGGGATTAGCAGAGGTTTTACAGATAGCGTCTTCTGACTCAATTTATAAGCCACCATTGAGAAGCGTAATTGTGTCCAAAGTCCAGCAGCTTTACGATACAGAAAGTAGAGCAAAAGCAGATGTAGATGCAGAATATATTGTGCTTACTGGGGATCACTGGACTTCATTTAGCAATCACAGTTACCTCTGCATTACTGCACACGTCCTTGACCGTGAGAGGAAACTTGAGTCATTTGCATTAACCATGCTAAAAACTGAAACCAGACACTAAGCTGATGCCTGCGCTGCGCACTTTTTGTCTGTGGCAGCGGCATGGGGAATTCAACAAATGTCACCACAGCTGGCACAGATAGTGCCCAAAATATGGTTGCTGCAGCAAAGAAGCTTCCCTTTGAAGCACATACCTTGTATTGCTCATATGTTACAGAGAAGTATTACTGTTTGCCTTGCAGACAGCGGGTTCTTTGACGCATTGGCAAAGTGTCATAAGATAGTGGGGTATTGTAAACACAGCCCTTCTAATACAGAGGAGCTCCACCAGCAGCAAAAAGAACTTGAGCAGCTGATACAGCACATGATTCAGGACGTTTCCACAAGATGGAACTTGTCACTCACCATGATCTCCCATCTCCTGAAGAAGCAGGAGGCTGTCAATCCTGAGCCAACAGAAGTACAAACTTGCATTGACTGAACTGGTGCAAAATAAATTTGTTATTCCTAAATTATAAGTACTGTTATGACACTGATACAATAAACCTAAACATACTGTATGCATCTCTTATCACGCACGGCAGACATGTGACTGATCTCCTAGGAGGTGACACTTATGTCTCATGCTCTGTGGTTTTGCCTGCTCTCTGCCACTTGTACGGCACTATGGAGGTCTCGGGGGAGGACCCAGCCTACATGGAAAGGTTCAAGACTGACTTTAAGAGGGACTGCATGCAGCCATCATCAATGGATGGCTCAGGAAAGCTTCAGAATCAGCACTCGACCCACATTTCAAGGACTGAAAGTATCTACCAAGAG
Organism: Naso brachycentron; assembly: GCA_029874485.1. Taxonomy (NCBI): domain Eukaryota; kingdom Metazoa; phylum Chordata; class Actinopteri; order Acanthuriformes; family Acanthuridae; genus Naso; species Naso brachycentron. The sequence goes on from JAQFJA010068548.1 coordinate 5,813, forward strand.
GAGAGAGATAATTTTGTGATTTTTCTTCTTATTATTGTACCTTTATTTGTAAATTTGTGATGGCTTTAGCAATATTGTTATTCTACAGTCATGCCAATAAAGCTTGTTTAATTGAAATTGAAAGAGAGAGAGAGGAGGACCAGCCTTGAGGTGCTGCTGCAAAAAGAACCCAGCAGAGCTACCCCAGAGCCATCAGAGGAACCAGCAAAGAAGAGGAGGAGCCTCCTGCTGTTTGCTTCAAACACACATTCAGATGATGACATGATGGGACCAAACAGGTCTCTGAACTACTACAAAGCAGAGCCCAGCATCAGCAGGAAAGAGTGCCTGCGTCAGTGGTGGTCAACTCATGCAGGGGCCCATCAAGAGCTGTCCGTCCTGGCTCACAAATATCTGGCCACCCCTGCCACTTCTGTCCCCTGTGAGAGACTCCAACCAACCAACCAGTCAACCAGCCAAGATGTGAGGCAGATGAGTCCACAAAGTTGCTTGGTTCAATGTTTTTTTCTCATGTTTCAGAAATAAGTGGAAGTGAGCTAAATGGGGCTGGAAGTTTTTTGATGGTCTATGTTCCATAAAATGAAAATGGTAAGTCCTGGATTGGCATTATATGTTAAACTGTTGGTCTCTGTTGCCTGAGTTAATTTTGACACATACAGTGTTGGAGAAATAGTGTTGACGTCAAAGGGAGTGTTAGTCTATTGTTGTTACATTTAGGTTACATTTGTGGCCTGAAAGTCTTGTATGTCCAGTGACATGAAAATGTTATGCATTGTGTCTTAAACTGTCCCTTATATTACTGTTAGTCTGTGTTGTCCAACTAATTTTTTTGACATTGACCATCATTACAATGCCAAGAAATGACTGAGAAACTGATGGACTAAGTTCTATCATTGATCTTGCTGAGGCATTTTTGAATGTATTTCCCCAGCATATTAGGTCATGTTTTTGATTTTTATGGCCATAATTGCGTAAGTAAAGTGGGGAAAATTTTTTTTTTAAATTAAGAAACACTGAACTTTAAAGTCTGTAATGTTAATTATTAATTAATTTACTCATCTGCAAAAATCTATTTGGATTGAAATATTTACAGCAAAAATGGATGTATGCAATGGATTTAGACAAATTAATTACTGAGTATGTAATTAATTAGATTACCTTTTTAGTAGCTTGACAGCCCTACTTATAATGCATTACAGACACAAGCTTCATAGAAAGTTCTACCATGTATTTCTTCTTTTATGTTTAATACCATCAACCTGCCAGGGACTGCAGATCGAAATTAGCCTGTATGGCTAAATGTGGCACATTTACCTGATTGGATTGATTCATTAATGTGCACTGTCCCTGGTTAAATAATAAACATTAAACATTAAACATTCTGTTGCAGCCCAAGACGCCCTGGCAGAAACTCTGCTTTTATTTGATGATATACTGTGTGCTTACATCCAACTAACAAGTTTTTATAAGATCGCATTATGTGTCTCTGTTAATAAAATAAATATCCTTTGTATGTTATGTTAGTATTATAATACTGACAGAACATAAAATGAATATTTATGTAATGACAAGAATTACATTAAACTTGAACTAAACAAGTCTTTTGAGATGAATTGTTCTCAGTTTGAATGGAATGCTAAATCCTTTTCCCTTGGCTCAAGATAACAAGGTGGTGCAAAGGAAAAGATAAGATGAGACTCCACTGTGTCTGTCATTTGTTTTCTCTTTCTTGACATGTTGGGTTGTGTAAAGATTTTTTTTTTTTTAAATCAAGAACACAGGCAGACGCGGTGTAATATCAGTATAGTGCTGCAAAATTTTTCAGGTAGAAGGAGTGTAGGTAGAAGTGTTTAAATGTAAAAAGTGACGTTTACACTGAAGACTGTTGTTGCCAGCGTGCCTCAACGTACAGTCACTAATTCTTTTCACCATGACCACAGTCTCACCCTACCTTTATCCAAACAGTTGCGTAATCTTAACAAAATAACCACGAAGGCGGAGGATCAGAAAACGCTTCTGGTAAGACTTTCATTAAAGAATGCATCTATAATGCAGTATAACACATTATGGACAGATATAACACATTATAACACATAATAAATTAGGTGTTAGGATGGTATGTTATGGTTAGGATAACCCTGCTTATAGCTATGATTATACAGCACTACAGGGGCATTATAAAACATTGTAAGTGTGTTCATAATTTATTAAAAAGGTATGCTTTATCCTTGTACCCTCTTAAGAGTGCATGGAGGATCTATTTGTCACATTTATTGGTTTTTTGATCTGTTCCTTCACGGTTTTTTGCCTTTGTTTTCATTAAAATGTTTTCTAAACGGCGAGGTGAAAAACCCTGGAGGAATGGATCAAGGACTGAGGGAGAGAGAGGGGATAAGGAATTTATGTAAAGTGTTACCATGTTTCTATCAATGGATATTGTCAGAAATCAAATTCCTAAGTTTAGAAGGCGCTGCTGAGCTGCTGAGGAAAAAAAACCTCATTGATGACAACAACATAAATTCCATATTGGTAGAGAAACAGCAGTAATTAACTATTTCCCAGAAAAACCAAACTTACTTATTTAGTTATATCTTACTGTGAATTCTGGAAAATCCACATCAGTTGATTGTCGCACACATTCGTTTGTGTTGTTGTTGAATTTAAATAAAAAAAAACACCCTCTGAGCTATGAAACTCAACTTACTGACAGTGTAGATAACAGCACCTATAGCAGTGTCCTTATCTGCTATTACAACTTCCAGTGACAACAATACTTACTCAACACCGCCCGCACTGGGGTTTGTGTGTGTGTGTGTGTGTGCGTGTGTGTGTCCAGATACCCAACCCCCCTACCTGTATTTGACACAGAGCAGTGAGCAGAGAGCATTCATCCTGGTGAACAAGCACAGGAGACAGAGCAGACGGTGTGCCGCATGCTGCTGCTGACATGAACTGAGGGCAAGTACGCAGAGACGGCGGAACAGAATGAGGGGAAGACAGAAGGAGGGAGGGTGGCTTTCCTAACAAGGCATGAAAGGGGTTGTTCCCTCTCCGTGACACCAACACACACAGGTCAATCCCAAGCAACTTCCCGGTGTGAGACAGCTGGTGTCATCACGCATTCAAGTCGCATGGGACAAAGGTGACAGAATCATGCTGTGGTCAAAAGAAATTATTTACAAACCCAGGGAAACCATAACCATAAAAGTAACTATTCACAAACCAAGGGACAGTAATGGTTATTTACTTTTTTCCGTCTAATAGGTGATACCCTCGAGTTTTTCAAAACCAAACCAAACCAAACAAAACATTGCATTGCAGCTCTTCAAGTTTTTTTTTACTGCCAGTAACAAATTGCTCCCTGTTTTCTGGTCCAGCTAATATTTCTAAAATCTTTGATATTCTTGTCCGAGTATTAACATGTTTTACTACAAAAGCTGTTTTATTATGTAACAACAAAATCTAAAATTCAGGTGTCAGAGTCCTGAACACAAAGTACCTGCATAGGACAGTTGCCAAAAAAAGTTAAAAATTATTCTGTACAGAAAAAGTCATTTTAACAGCCTACTCTATGCTCAGCCAACCCACTCTGTGCTAAAAAAATAGAGGGGAGTGGTAACACTTTACTTTAAAACCTGCATCCATAATGCATTATGACAATACTTATAATGTGTTATAATGTGCCTATAATGCTGTATAATCATAGTTTTAAGCGTCGTTAAGGATAACCATTACCATACGCATTATAGGTGTATTCATGATGTGTGATGTTCATAATGTCTCATAAGGCATTATAGAGACAGGCTTCATAGAAAGTGTTACCAAAAAAGTTCCTTTTCCTATTCTCATAAAATAATGCTGTAATGAATGTAACTGCCCACCGACTATATGGTCCTCTGTATGTGTTTAGTATAGATATGGCTGGAATGTCAATTAACTTATAATTTGAAACAAGTTCCCACATTGTTATATACACTTTACCAGCTCTGCTAAATAATCGTGCAGCACTGTAACAGAAAACAACCGAAATTTAGAAATTTCTTTGTGCAAATTTTAGCTATTAAATATCATCCCACTGCCCTTCCTTCATTTAACATGGAAACTGCAAATATCAGGTGAGGCCCCACATGCAGTCTAACAGCATTCTAAGTGAATACTGTATTATAATGTAAGGTAAACTTCCTTTTTTTTGTTTTGAAGGAGCTTATATTTACCACTTTCCTACAGAACCTGAAAGCAGCAGAGCAACAGTTTAGGTAATGAGGGCGTTACTGACTGCTGCTGGAGGACCAATAGGAATGCAGCGGGGGAGTCTGTGTGGAACATAGGGTTGTGACCTGAGCCTTGCTCTACAATAGGATTAAATACTCCAACACACCCACAGCACCTGCTAATGGGCGTCTAAGACTGTGTGTGTGTGTGTGTGTGTGTGTGTGTGTGTTGGGGGGGGGTTGTTGGCATTTCTGTGTACCTTTGTGTAAAAGGATGATACAAAAATGAAAACTTTGAAGTGAGACTAAATGTTTGTCAGTCTCACTAGAGATTATGTAATACCAAATATACTACATATACACCAAGTTTAATGCCATTTTATTATTTTGTTAGTATGACTTATTGCTATTTTCTATCTTTCTTTACATGTCACCAATGATTTGCTATGTGTTTCAGTTTTCAAAATAGGACAATGCTGCTATGTCTAAAATGGATGCTTTATTTTCCACAATGTTAAGACAGTACTTACTGCGAGGACAACTTAGAAATTGATTTACAAATCATAAGTTAACCTGCTTTATTGAGAGATTTGTGAGTTTTTGAAAATAGTTTTGTCAGACCATATAGTATAACATATGCTGACTTGTGAATGCAAGTACAATGCACAATAGCTGTTGCAGCCTGAAATATTGTGTTAAACTCATTTTAACAGGGAAAATAACATCTCATCCCAAATTAACACCCACCAGTCATGATTCATTATTATACGAGAACACGCAAATTAAGACTGTTATGCAGTGAATTTATATGAAAGCCAAATCTCAGAAGTAATCATTTCAAGGCAACAGTAGGGATCATCCTTTTCTCTAAGATGAGTGTTCATTGCTTCAGATAATTTGGAGAAAAATGTTATGTTACTGTTATGTCTTCGTAAAGTAAAACATTTATCATCCTAAGGCAACAGTTCTCAAAGTATGGGGTGCTCCCCATTAGTGGAGAACGGAGGCATGACAGTTGGAGCACAGCGAATGGGAGGAAATGTGTCTTTTTTTGTGCATATCTGCATTAATGCCTTTCTTTATTGCCAATAAAGATCATACACTCAAAACAAGGTGAGGTTGGTAATTCTGGAAAGTTAACCAAATTTGAAAAGTAACATCTCCTCAGGGCTCTGAATCCACCACCTCCACTCGGCCTCATTCAAAAGCCAGCCAAATTTACTAGCCCCAGCTTTAAACGTACAACCGGTTTTCCTGGATGTTTCGAAGCCCTCCCTCGGGAGAAAATCCTCCCTGTAACTTGAGTTCTATTAATCAACATTCTTCTTCCCCCTACCAACATTCATAAAAAAAATCCAATTTTAAACAGTTAAGAAATCCCCTGCAAGTGCTTCAGCTTCAGATTTACTTTTCAAATATTTTTGAAATATTTTACTGTTTCAAATATTTTATTTCACATAAACAATGGTTACAATATGTTTCCCTAGTTCTTTACACAAGGCTGTTCTCCAATGGCGTACACTTATTTGCCCTCTGAAAATTTGCAAATGCGTAGCCATTGAGGGTTTTACCAATTAAAGCAGTCAACAAGTCAACTACTGTTATCACAAGTCAGCACTGTGGGCAACAGTTGACTGGTCACAGACAAAATGTCAGCTACCGCGGGAGAGGGTGGTGACCTTGGCGATGAGATACAGCAAAATCAGGCTAAAAAAGCCCAACATTCATATATTTGGAAGTACTTCAATGAAGATGACATCAGCTCCATGGTAAAGTGTTGGCTGTGTACAGCTGTACTGAAGTGCAACAAGAATACATCTGCTATGCTCAACCATCTGAAGATGAAACACCCGCTGCTAACAGCTAGCAGCACTGCTAGCACCAGTGAGCAACGCACTGCACAGAGGCAGATGAGCATTAGTGATTTTTCCAAGCAACCAGTTATGGACAAGAGAGGACAACAAATAACAGGCAAGCTAGTTAACTTTGTTATCAAGGATGATCGACCACTTTCTGCTCTTTCTAAAGAAGGCCTCAGCGACATTTAAGCCAGGCTATACAGTCCCATCACACGATTGCCAAGGAGATGAAAGATAAAAGTGTCTCACTCACTGCCGATTTGTGGACATCTTGCACTTTGGATCTACATATTACCATAACCGCTCACTACATTACAGACACCTGTGAGTTAAAATCAAGAGCGCTACAAACCACTATCATGCCTGAGAGACACACTGCTGTGAATATAGCCCACAGCCTGAAAGAAACAATGGAGGAGTGGGACCTTGTTGTCTTTTGCACTATTCATGACAACGCAAGCAGCATGAATCTGGCAATGGAGTTCAGCAAGCCATTCCTCACCACCTTGGATGCGCTGGACACACTCTTCAACTAGCAAAAAAAAGCAGTGCTAAAATGACCAGGATCCCACTTTAGCCATTTGCACAGTCTGTACAACCAGTACAGACAATCTGGCCCTCTTCAGCCCCATCCCTCCCAGGAAAACAGCCTGGAGAAGCTGACCAGCATGTGCATTGTGCCTACTGCACCCACTTCACACAGGTTTGCATGTGTTTCTGGCCACAGTGTTTATACACCTTCATGGTTAACAGTGGGTTGTCCTGTGGTATACGAGAGAACCACAGCACAGGGAGAGTGTTGTGCTGGTTGAGGAACAGGTCGACCTCCACAGGTCCAATTTTCTTAGGAATGCAGCCTTCACTAATCTCCCAGGGGCTGCCCTTTGACCCGGAAGTCTGGTATCCCTGTTCTCCAGACTGCGCAGGTGAAGGTCTCTCAAAGACAGCAGATGCTCTGACGCTCACGGCCACAGGTTCTTGGTCAACTTCACAGATGCGGATTTGACTCCGCTCTTACTGTTAATATAGGCCACCGTTGTGTGGATTTCTGTCCTGATCGACATGTGTTCACCTGGTATGAGGGGTCTTGAATGTTGAAGGACCAAGATCACCACCTGTAACTAAAGCCCGTTAATGTGTTGGCTCCTTGTTGGAGCCAATACTCCACCAAAGGCGCTCTCCTGGCATGTCCTTTCCTATAGCAGTGGGGATACATATGTGGAAACCAAGACATAGGAGGTCACTCAGCCAGCAGTATGTCATTCTTTCACAGATGCTGACTGTGGGGATCCCCAGTGGTCTTCCTGGAGAGAGGGGTTAATGTTTGTAAAGCAACAAGGCTGACAAACTGCCATTGTAAGCTGTGCATGTGTAGCAGT
>JAQFJA010068621.1:0-13239 GCA_029874485.1 Naso brachycentron
TCCTTAGTCGCCTCCTTCTCCTCCTCCACCACAGGAAAATTAAATTTAAAATATCCTCTTCCAAATCAAATGTATCACACTACCTTGCCATTTTTCAAGAACTGCAAGTAGTTACCGCTGATACCACTAGGCTATAAGGAGAAGCATCCAGTTGGTTACCATGGAGACCACAGCCTGTGCCACCAACATCGTCCAACACTTCGCTCAGGTATAAACACATCTGTGTCATCGGCCACTTTTCTTCTGCCAACGAATGCTGCCAACACATCGTTTAAGCACAAATCAGCCTCGAGTCTGACTCTAACTGACGTAGGCCTGGGCGATATGACAAAAATATCATATACCGATTTTATTCATGGCAGGATCACAATCTCAATCTCATCTTGATTCTTCAGTTTTTCATGTTGGTAAGGACTATTTTATAAGTTACGGCAAATGCAGGGTCCCAGTTTTGCTTACAAACATATGGTTCGCTTATATTTGGTTCCTGGTTCCTCAAATTGATTTCATTTTGAGTTATGAATTATTAGAGTCTAAGAATTACATGTAGAGAAAATGTGTTTTTGTAAATTAACTGCAGGCTCTGAAAAAGTAAACTAATTAAAATAAAAACTTTTCTCTTCAGGTGAATTCACGTGACGCTGCGTCCCAACAGCCAATCACTGTTGAGATTCTTCCATCATCTCTAACATCCTGAGGGCACGAACGTCATGAGGACGTTGAATCAGACATGGCAGAAAAAACAGTGCTGTGTGGGAATACTCTGACCTCCACAACTGATTACGTGAAGGAAAAATGCTTATGCCGACGGTAGTTAAAGAAAATGCTGAGCACCCCTCCTCTGAACAAGCTAACGCTAAGTTGACATAAGCGGACTCAACTCTGACTCATTCATGATGCTTTTGTTTGTTTTACAAGACTACATGACACAGATGTGAAAGGGGAGGGAAGAAGGTGCCACGTGTCTTCTGTGTTCACTTTATGTCTGTGTATTTATGGGAGGCACGGGACAAAACAAATAGTGTGATTTGGTTAAGAGCAAAATGCGTTGTGTGTCTGAGCCTAGAACTACAACAGGCAGAATACACTGATACACAATGCAAACCACCTCTATGTAACGGCGGCTCGTGGACACATTCTAATCGTTCACAATCTAATATCATCATATCACATACGCCTAAACTGATGTAACCTTCAACAAAAAGCAGAGGAACTGCCAGCTGAACTGAAAAAGAAGCTTCTAGTGTTTTTCTGCCTCATGACTCTTCACCTGGAATCTTGCTGTGCGATCCAGGTTCCTGTGACGCCTTCAAGAACTTAATCGTCCTCTCTGCTGTCTCCTGCTCCAGTCGCCTCTTCCTCCCTGGTTCCTTCACTCCTCCTCCTCCTCCTCCTCCTCCTCCTCTTTCCTCCCTGTTTACCTCATTCTCTGCATTTCTCTTACAGGTCAAAACCAGGTCAACAAGCTGCTGCATCTGGGTGACAAAGAAAACACAGATTTAGTTCATTACAGACTGAAAGAATGTATAAAGAGTCGGAAGTTATGGTCGCCCAAATGTCAGTTTTTCACCTTTTGAGTGTTGCTCCGTCTGTCTCCTGTGTTTCTAGTCGCCTCCTTCCCTGTCACATCTCTCCGGCCTCCACAGTTCTTCCTCAGCCTCGCTTCCTGTGGCTCCCCGGGGCCACAGTGCGCCTCCATCATCAGCTTGGCCCGGGCCACTGATAGCTGGTAGAAGGTGGGGCTGTACAGGTAGGAGCGCAGATATCCATCCATGTTCACTCGGTGGTGATTGGGGGCAGGAAACAGCTTTCCTTGCTCGTCCAGTGTGGATTCGTACTTGCCCATTGGATACTGCTGAGCCTGGAGAGCAAAGATGGAATTGTGTGCTTCAGTTTTATGAGAAATGCTTTAGTGAACATGGACCAAAGATCCCTACTGGTAACAGTCACCTGAACTTAAATACAAAACAGAGCATCGTCGAGAATCTGATGAAGCCCGACTAAAAAGAACAAAAGTAAAAACAGAAATGTATTTCTAAAGAAAAGTCTGTGCCTTGCGGTCATTCAGATCGATGAGGTATTCCCGTGCCTGGCGCTCCACACCGACAGACAGCTCAGGAGGGGAGTTGGCGCGAGCCTTGACCAAGGCGTGGTGCAACGCTGGGATGAAGTGGCTCAGTCGTGGCATCACCGTGGCACCAGACATGGATGTCTCTGAGTTGTCATGGGAGGAGGAGGCACACCTCAGTGCTGCAGGAGAAAACAACAGCGTGTTCGTGACTCTGGTGATAATTTCATGTCAGAGTTTCTCTTTGTACCTACCTGTAAATGTTCCTTTGTGCCATAAAGCTGAACTGATCAATATCTTTTATACTATTACTGAACTAACCAACTGTGTTAGGATCATTGTGACAGAACAACAGAACTGTTCAACATTCTGCTCTTGTTTTTTTGTCCAACAGGCAACAAAACACAGAATGACAGATGATCCTCAAGACCGCTACAGGCATATTTGAACAGCTTAGTGTCCATTAAGATAAAAGTGATCAATAACTTGATGTTTCTGCTGATTAAACCATCATCTAGAAAATCTTGAAAATGTCCGCTCAGCAGCGTTACTCACCGGCTCTGGCCACGTCCCTGGACTCGGGGAAGACGAACAAAGCCTGAAGGCATCTCTTCCAGCTCTCTCCTCTCTCTGAAAATATAAAACCATGGCTTCAATAAGTTGAAGTCGTGCAGTCATATTTTTCTTTATGACGACACAAACTTCACATCTGTAGAGTGAACAGCCCAAAATAACCACACTCAGATGATTCTGATAACTGCAAAAGGGCAAATAAAAAAGTGTCAGAGGTTTATTAGCTCAACAGTCTTATTTTTCAAATCACCCAGCTCATCAGACATAAAGTACACATCATCCTTCACATGTCATACCAGTGGGCGTGGCCATCTGAACACTGGAGAGCAGGAAGAGAAAGCCTCTCCCTGTGAGTGGAGTCACCAGAACCTGCAGCAGACAGATGACTGTAATTCAACAAATATTCTCTCTGTTTCTCTCATTTTCTTTCTCTTTCCTTTTTTTTTTGCTCCATCACTTTTCTTCCTTACTTTCTTTCTTTTTTTTTAAGGTTTCTTGCAGTCTTTCATAACACGCTTCCGACTCTTCACTGCCCTCGTGCTGCTGTTGGTTTGATAGCTTAGTAAGCATGACCTATTTACATCTGCTCTAGTAAATGCACTTTTCTACAATATCTTATGTTTAAGAAGCTCTTTGTTTGGGGAATAATCACCTGTGGAAGACTTTCAAAAACATACATATCTTTGAGACTGCAAATATTACATAAAGACTATTTTAAATTCTCAGATTAAACTTCCTCACATATAAGGTCAGCACGATCAGTTAAAGGCTGGCCTCTTCTGGAGTGCCACATGTTCTCTTGACATGAACATTATGGCAAATTTAATAACAAAATTCTGCCATTTCTCCACAATGTAGCTTTCCTACAATGTATCAACATCAAATGCATGAATCAAAATGAACTGATTCACAACACAGAGTGCGCTCAACTCACCACTCTCTTTATCTCCAGCTCCTGCAGCAGTTTTGGCACGTTGGTCGAAAACCGACTTTTGTCAGTCACCTCCAGAAGGCTGCAGTAATGACCATTACTCACAACTACACACACAAAAACACAAAATCCTGTTCAATCTGAAGTTACGAATGAATAGACGATACAACAGTGATAATAAAATAGCAACAGCACGCAAAAGCATTTTCTACTTTGACACTTTAAAACGAGTTGTCCCTGAAAGGATGCTTGTCACCCTGTGATGATGGAAATGCACGTTCAAAAATGCTGATTACTGCAAATACAAAACCACACTATTTTTTTTCTTATGAACATGATCAACTTTGAAGATACAGAATATCACCACAACATAAGTCAGTCCAAAAGGATCAGCCCATAAAGTGCCGTCACTGTGCAGGAAAACTGGACTCACCTTCCTGGCTGCCGCGGTACAGGTTGTAGCTGAACAGCTCAGAGGGGAGCAGCTTGGTCACCTGGTCAAGCTTCATCAACCAACCCATCTCCAACTTCTCTGGTCTGAAGGAGACATGTGGACAGACACAGACACACACACACACACCGAACAAATCATTTCACAGTTTAAGGACTGCTTGTTTAACTCAGGCTACTTTAAGTAACTATTAACTACTAATTTGTCCTAGTTATTGTTAGTTTAGCCTTATTCCACAAAAAAAAAGAAAAAAAGAAGGAATTACATATTATCTTTTCTCCTGCCATTACGTCAAGCTCTGTGGTCTGCTGTTCGTCAAAGCAGCAAATCTGTGAACGTTCTGTTCTGTCATGATGACTAATTCCATGGTTACTTACAGTACAACTGATTTTTTTTTTGACTATCTGCTTACATCTACTTTAAAAAGTGACTCAAATCTGATACCTGCATTTACATTTGATGAACATTTGAGCAGATCCTCATCTAACAGCTCCTCATTGTTTCATAGCACCAAATAAAAAAATATTCCCACACATAATTAAAACTGATCCACTGTTACAAAAGGTGAAATGACCATTGTTTTGGTCCGCCAACACACTTCTGATGAACAACGGTGGCCTGCTGGCTAAGCTAACTGAACACTGTATTTCCAGTGATAAGCCTACTTCAAAATAAAAGTCAACTCATCTTTCGTCAGTTAAATACTTTTAATGTGCGGCTGTAGCTGTCGGAAATGTTCAGTTTGTATCAGCAGTAACTTCACACTGTTACAGGTGGTGTCACAGGTGGTGTCACAAGTATGTGGGCCAATTACATCACCGTGACAGCCTAAGCAATAGCTGCCACCGTAGTCCCGTTTAAAACTGCACTCTCACAACTAATTAATTGCTTTTGTACAAACGCTGTATTTGGCCTGCCGCGTCTCTTCGCCCTCAAGGCTTAAGACAGGTAACGATCATTACCTGTCAAAGAGAGTCCAGTTTGCACACCATCACACCATCAAAAAACTAAACACCAACAAAAGCTCCCAGCCACCTGCAAATTATCTAATGGTGGGAGACTTGGGGAGATTCCATCCCAGTGAACAAAGTTCAGCCAGAACTCACCTCAGATGAGCTCCTGCCACCAGTATCTCCAGAGAAAAAATACATGATGTATTTTAACTTTTCTAATATGGTTTATATTGTAACACATTTATATGGATAATATTTATGGTTAATATTGCTCTCTTAACATGATTTTTCTCAACAACACTTTATATGGCAAAATTTGAGGCATTGCAGGTGTTTGTTTTTTTGTTTTAGATGAAGCAAAGCAAGCATGTTGTCTAACTTCTGACTCTGTGCCTGTGAGACAAAACACGTCATAATTCAACCTCCGCTCTGCACACAAAGGACTTTGATCTGGTCTCGCATTCGTCTGAGTGTAAAGCACATGTTTAACTGTTACAACATGCTGAAACAGTCAGAAGTCAGCTAAGTACTCACAGTTTGTGGGGCAGGAAGGGAGGAGACGAGGAGCAAAGGGAGATCTGGGAGAGAACTCGGTCACCTTTCACCAAATCTCCGCTCCAAACTGTGAACTGAGTGCACTCTGACAGACAGACAGACAGACAGACAGACAGACAGACAGACAGAGAGAGAGCTCATCAGTATTACTGTCTGGTATTTGATCTGTTGTCATCGAATAGAAAACAAGGATCAGTTTTCACCTTTACTCCCCTCTGCTGATTGGCTGTTCAACCTGTCAATCAAACACAAAGAACAAGTCACTTCAGGTATTTCATGCTGATATCAAGAATGTAACTCATTCAGCATCCAGTGTGAATGCCAACTTCAACTTACCACAAATTTCGGTGTACAGGACAAACTTTTCATACCCTTTTTTCATCTAAAACAGAGCGATGTGTTTTCTGCATACCAGTATAAAAATGCACAAAAAGGGGTTACCCGTAATTTACCCAAAAGATGGCGCAATAATCAAGCTTCAGCTGTGTCATGGACATGTACCGTCATGTCTGCCAGTGCAGCTGCCACCGTCACTGTCACAACTACAAACTTCACCTTAGGTTGACCTTAACTACCATACTGGTAGCTCGCAGGTTTGCAAACCTGACATGGCGACGACAGACGGTGCTAGAAAGAACACAGCTGCACAGACACTGCATGTTGTGGACTTTGCTGAAAGCAACAGAAAACTGACTTTGTGTTGGTAAGACAAATTTTTTTTTTTAATTTTTGAAGTGAGAGAGGCAATGTTTTCTTTCCAAATGTTGCCCCCAAATGAGTCGGAAAGACAAGACAGTTTAATTTATGTGTGTTTTAAATGTTTTTCAAATGAAAAAAATTAAAACTTGTTTAAATAACTACGTTGTTTTTTTTTTAAATAACTAGCTGTCTCTGGGAGACCCCTAAAACCAGACTGTGTCTTACATGCTGGTGCAACTTATATTCCAGATTTTACGGTAAATTTGAATGTGTTGTTGTTTATTTTAAACTTACGCCCGTTTACAACAAATCCTGCACATAACACAGCAATGACAGAGTTCTCTTGTTTTCCTCACCTGATCGGGGCCAGAGGTTTGCTGGGGAGGGGACAATCTTTTCCTTTAAACTGGAAGGAGACGACAGCGAACGGACAGACCTGGCGAGGTCGCTGCCGCAGCTCATCAAATAAATACTCGTAGAAGTATTGCTGAAGGAAACAAAGAAAACAACAGCGTTTAAAGCCATTATTACTTCTTTAAATACAAAACAAAGAACTCCAAGTCATGTTCAACAACTGGTCTTCTTCTGAGTATTTACTGGAGTCTTGAAAGATGCATTTCTTGTGTGTGTACGTTTGTTTTTTTGTGTGTGCAAGACAGTGTGTTCACCTGCGTGAGTTCAAGGGCGCGGCGGGACGTCAGTGAGGTGACTTTGCTGGCGTTCTTGGAGATGTGGCTGTCAAAACGAGGCGTTGGATCTAAAAGGTTCTTCATGTTTTCATAGATGCTTTTCACTTTTCCCTGAAACCAAACATACAAACAAGGTGATCACTGTTGTGTTTCAGTTTCAGGTAATTAAAACCTGCAAGTCATGAGTCGTCCACAACCTCAGTTTCAATTACCGGAAACAGAAACACTGTAAAAACTGTTTACTCCAAACAAACACCTGCAGCTTAAAATATCAGCAAAGTCAGTGAGTTAACGAATGAACTGTGGCTGAGTCTGAACCTTCAGAAAACATGGGTGCTTCACACACACGTTAAACCAGGAAACACAGAAGATTCATACAATTAGAAAAGTTTCAGTGTGAGCACCTGAAGTTAGGGTCAGTTCAAAATCTGACCAACTGTGAAATTTGGTCACAATCTCCCCGTCCTCTGTTTTCTTTACTAGGAGAAAAAACTGACCAGAAAAGAGTTTTTGCAGAACATTATGAGGTCACAGTGAAGTTGACCTTTGATTCTTCTGGATAAAAAAAGTCATTACGTCATCATTTTAGATTTTTATGTGATGTTTTGTCATAAAAAGCACCTGATTCTTTGAGTTATGGCTAAAAACATGTTTGGTGAGGTCACCGTGACCTTTGACCATACAGTGCATCTTGAGTGTTGTTTGATTTTTGTAACAGAGAGAACAAATTTTCCTCCAGAGCTGCATAATTAATAAAAACTTAAGCAAAATCGCAATACAAAGTATCGACTTCTGAAATTTTTTAAATTGCAGGGCGGTGAAATACTTGTTACAAGAGAATGTGTGTGCATCACAATTAGGAATGGGACAGTTATCGTTTTTATCGTTAACTGCGATAGAAACACAATAATGTAAAAGTGGTGAATTTTGATTACTCGCATAATCATGAATTACAGTGTCTGCTGTGAATAGCCTAATGTAATCCTCACTATTCATGCTAGTGAATAGTGAACAGTCCATACTATAATGCAAGTTGGACTTTATAGAATAGAGTGAACTTACTCATACAGTATTTTTTATTTATCCTTTATTTATGCAGGGACACCTTATTATGTATCATTGACTTAATTATTTATGTATATTTTTTATAACGATGCGTCCCCTACAAACATGATTCAGTAAAGGTTGGAAGCTAAAGTGATTACAGTATGTTTTATTGCCACTTCCTTTCTCAATTTCTTAATGTTTTCTTAATATTTCTATATATATGTAGATTTTTAAGAATTTTTTTATTTAAATAATTTTATTTCTTAATTTTTTTAATTAAAATATTGTGTATTGCAATTATTGTTACCAAAATAATGGGAATATGAAATTTACTTATTGTCGCACCCTCAGTCAAAATACCATTTTAATTCAAATATTGTGCTGCTGCAGAGTCATCCTGACCTATACATCATATTTAGACAAATTTGTTTGGTCCCTGCAAAATTTACACCATGAACTTTTTGAGAACAATAGAACAATGGCGCAAAAATAATCATTCCCTCTTATATCAAAAATCATTTAGAAATCCCAATATTAATTCAAATAATCACAATTAAGATACTTTTTCAAACTCCTGAGGCCATTCTCCTGATGTTCTGATATATTCCATTCATGAAAAAGTGACGGACTTGAGGTAACAGTGACCTTCAAACTTTAACTATCGAAGTCTTAACAGTTCATTTTTGAGTCAAGATGGACATTTTTGCTAAATTTGAAGATGTTTTCTCAAAGCCTTCCTGAAATATCATGTAAACGAAAGCAGGACGGACAAACGAACGGAAGGACAGATGCAAGCAAAACCTCTAGTTACACGTTTGCTGCCTTGGACAGGTGAGCTGACAGAAGCAGTGATGACGATGACCTCCGGCAAACTCATTTACCTTCATCACTTTAAAGATGAGGATCTCCCCCGTTGCTCCAGGTGTCATGGGGTTTATCTGGAGCAAGTCTGAGTACCTGGACAGATACACTCCTAAAACACATACACACATACACACACACACACACACACACACAGATCACAGGCCATTTTCCATTTTACGTAGTTTTTTGTACAAAGGGGAGACTGATTCAACGAGCTGAATAAAACTGAACACTTAAATCCAAAGCTGCATGTTTTGCATGAGTCACTACTGGAACTACACAATGAGCACCTTACGATCCTTTCTGCAGACACACAAAGTTTTGAATGATTATGTTATTTCCTATGTAAGTGTTCACTCCTACCTTTACCAGGGTTTCCCAGCACTGTGATCCAGCTCTGACCCACAAACAATCCCTTCTCACAGAGTGAATGCAGCTACAACACACAGATCATTCAGAAAAATCAAAACATTAGATTAGAAATTGGATAAAATATCAATGTGAAATTGAGAGACTCCCTGACAACAGACAACAGATCAATTCTCTGTCTTTTACCACAGAAAATCCAGTCATTCTCTCCTTTTGGCATAAAAACTATTTGTAAAGTTGTCTTGTACTTCAGAGGAGCACAAATCAAACTCACATTCTGTCAGATTTGAGCAACGTCTCCATGCAGACATCAACTCTCAGCAGTTTTTCTTTTAAATTAAAGCACATTTGTGGACTGATCATATTTTTCAGACCCTGGATATATGTGCTTTACTCAAATTTCAAACAAGGGACAATCAGCACCGACTGGATATATCCACATAAAATGTGGGGCAGTTCTACTATCACTCGATCAAAAGGTACAAATACTGACGACCTCCTCCTGTCCTGTTAATGTGTTAATCTCACCTTTGCAGGATCAGCCAACAGGAAACAGTAGCTCTCCTCCAGCTCCTTGTCTGTCCTCCCGTCTAACTTCATCTCCCTCCTCTTCTCCACAAACTGAAACACACGCGCACACATACAGCATGAACATGCAACCCAGGTTACCTGAACACACCTCAGCATGCTTCAGTCAAGCGTACGCTGTTTGGAGAACGTAAATATCCAGGTTAACTGAGGTCACTTCCTCTGCTTCCACCTACTGTGGCTGGCAACGTGGACATGTCAGAAAACGAACGGAAGCCTTGGAAATTCCAGATCTTTTGTAAATTCTCAGCACTCCTCGGTGAGTCACACCGATATGTTTGTATTGATCTGGAAAGTAGTGTAGCATGTAGATGTTATGTCAAGCAAATTGTTTGTGGTCTTAAAGCTAGCTGCAATTCAAAAGTTCCTTAGGAGAACAGCTGATTTAACGATCATTAGCGTTACTTCAAAAAGTGCATGATTGACTGTGTAAAAGTGTAAGTACCTAGTTAATGGGCTTCGTAGTTAGTCCGGTTTGTGTTAAAGATGTTATCTGTCGATCAGATGTCATATTTGTTGCTGTACATTTTTGATGCTGGCATGGATCTATTGATTTAAAAATTTTGATTTGTACAACGGAGTTTTATATTGAGATTCATAAAATCTGAATGGAATTTTATTTTGAGATTTATATTATAATGTGAGATTTAAGATTTGAGGACTTGTATTGAAATTGAAATGTTGTACAACAGAAAGAAACTTAATTTGAGAATATTATTTTCCCTTCATGACCTTCTATAGGTCAGTTTTTTTACTCGTGTGATTTCAGTCAAGGACAGCTTCCTGGACACCTCCTTGACCTACAGAGATGGCGAGCTAACTGGACTGCCCCGAAACATTTACCACCTGTGTAGTAGGACAAAACTGAACTGTTTTTTTTCCCTTAATGGAATCAAACTATGAACTCAAACAATGAACAACGATTTCTGAACAATGGATTATGAACTTTGGAACAATGACTTGTGATCTGTGAAACTGAAAACGTCTAAATAAATTGTGCTTTTACGTTGTGCATTTAATTTCTGTTAAATTACATAATACACACCTTTTTGTTAAACTCATTTGTGTTTGTGTGTTCATGCAACTGGGCTCTGAGACGAACCTACTACTAGTCTAAACTAAACTAAGCAAACTTCATATTGGTTACAAACACATGAGAAGCTCAGCTGGCATGGGAATGCACCTCCACCCATCCATCCGCCTCTCACCTCTTTCTCCAGCTGCTCATTGTTGACGAGCCGAGGTTGGCTGTAGGTGAAGCCACCAGTGGAGCTGGTGTCGAGGTAGCTGGAGGTCAGGATAGTCATCATATCTTCGTACTCCCTGGACTCAGCAGAGACGTGAGAGACCAGGCCTGGCAGAACAACAGGAGGAGAGACACACAGGTCAGTAAGTGTTTACGCTCCCTACAATCTGGAAATCCACAAACAATAACCACTCTTTCAAAAATGTTAATTAATAATCATGTAGTGAGCTCTCAGCTTGTGTAGAAAACCCAACTATTACAACGGTTCAGTCTGCTGTGGGACAAGTGAGCCACTGGCTGATGTTAACAAAAGGTCATGCTCTCATGTTCCCGCTTGCACCAGTCAAAAGCCTCAGCATTCAAGCAGCCGCACACACGACATGATGAACAGGCCATTCCCATTTAATGAACACCGCTTCAGCATTAGTGAGATCCAGAGTGAACTTTGGGGAATCAGGTCTGACTCACTCAGCCCAGACATACACAGTCTTTTCAAGGCGAGATCTCAATCCGCCTCTGATCTGCATGTGACGGTAATATCAAAGCCACATCAGAGGCGAGTTGGCATTTGTGTAAATGGGTGCTCAGGAGTGGGATGTTATGATGTCATAATCAAGTGTGCGACCCACAACCAGGGGTTTTAATAAACAGCTGGCAGCAGTGAGAAGGTGCTAAGAAGAAAAAGAATGGCAAAGAAGGTGGCTGGAAATTGGGGAGACGACGAGATCCACAAGCTTTTTCACAAGGGAAAATTGATTTTCATGATTTTCATTTTTTAGCTTTGTCCAAACAAATTAATTCAAATTTCAATTTAAAATCGATTTATTGCCCAGCCCTACCATCAACCAGTCGGCTTGCCATTGCTGATTGGAATTTTCCTTTCCCTCTTCGTTTTGAAAAGTTGCTGCCAGACGCACAGTTTATGCGTCACACTGTTATATTAAAAGTAACACTGGTCACACCTCCTTTGAATCCACAACGCCGCCTCACTTGATAAAATGACAAAGTGGTGTGTTTTAAAGCTGGCGTGGCTCGGTTCTGTGTAAATTAACCAGGAGGGGGCCCAATTGGCGAACCTTCCATGCAGCGATAATGCAGGCTCTGTAAAAAGAGCCACAGTCACACTCACTCTGGCTGAGGCCAGGACAAAAACAGGGTTTGGGCATCTGAGCCTACAAAAATAGTTGCTAGTTTGCTCCAATTACATCAGGATCACTGCAGCCTTTTTTATGCCAAAGTCTCAGCAGACTAAAGTTCCACAGAGGCTGCCTCCCTCAGTGAGGATCGAGGGCTCAGCTGGAGCATTAACCGCCCGAGAGACGGGCTGTTCATGTGTGCACACTAGAGCAGCAACAACTAATCGAATAATCGATTAATCGATCCATGGAAAGTTAATCGCCAACTATTCTGACAATCTATTAATTATTTCAGTCATTTTACAAATAAAAACTAAAAAGAATTGCTGATTTAGCCCGTAAATGTGAAGACTAGCTGCTTCTCTGTGTCATTTATGATCATAAAAGAGGAGTCTGTGTGTTTTGGGCTGTTGTTTGGACAAAAGAAGCAATCTGAGGACGTCACATTGGGCTCTGGGAAATCGAGATGAGCATTTTTAGCACTTTTTTGACACTTCATGGAATAAACAATCGATTAATCGTAAAAATAACTGGGAGATTAAGTGATAATGAAAATAACTGTTAGTTGCTGCCCTAGTGCACACACTCACTTATGATGAGAAATGAAGATCACTCCCTGTCATTACACCATTAGCTTACAAATACTTTTTTGTCACAACTACTAGGACACAATAAGAGCCAGCTGCACTTTTGTGGTCAAAGGCTGCTGCAGTTTGTCATCATTGTCGACTTTCCAAAAGTAAAGGAACTTTGAGGGTGAGGCTTGTACTACTGAACATTTCTACTGGTCGAGGAATCACAGCATTTTGTTTTAGCCACCATTTTTAAAGACCGCAGACATGAAGCTGTTTGTTTTTTTGTTCATTGTGCTTTGATACATGGAGATCATTGTCAGAAAAATCTATCAAAGAAGGCTGACCTTAAATGAACACAGGGGGCGGGGATCTTCAAAGGTAATAAGTTTTTAATAATCTTGCAGCACGGAGACAAGTGATTACAGCAGTACGAGGCTGGATAATGAGTTGTCTGCACATTCACAGTTGCATTGGTTATTTATACATGACTTGATT
>JAQFJA010068630.1:0-13236 GCA_029874485.1 Naso brachycentron
TTTAGCTCACAAAACAGTGGCATGAGGATGAGAAGAGAACTATCATTTTTGGGTGAACTATCCCTTTAATGTCCCAGCCAAACTTCATTATGCTATCTAAAATAAAAGCCTGCCTCTACTACAAGCCCGCCTCCGCAGGTTGACAGAAGTGCTCTCTGCAGTTGAGGTAAATAAATTTCCCGGTCACTATCTGAGGAAATACAGGTATATTATCCTCTATGTACTGCACACTATAAGGAATATCCCATCATCTTGCCAAAACTTTGGCATTTCTTCATCTCACTGGTGGTGTGATGCAGTTAGATCCAGAACTTATTGCAAGTTATTCTATTTCATAAAAGCTCAAGGCATGAGTGTGATCTCCCAACAAGTCACAACTATCATGTATCACTCGAATAAATAAACAACAATATGCATTTTAATAAACTAAAAGAAATTATTCACAAATTTTATCATCACTTGATTCAGCTGTGTCATTCGTGTAACTATACCTGTTCTCTATAAGCTATCCATGAGCTGTGATATACACCATTATCTTGGGACAAGACATTTACATCTAATTTATAGACAGACAGTGTGAACTGGAACAGGTTTGCCCTTTAGAATATATCAGCTGAAATACCAGCAGACTTTGAAGACATATCGATGCAATAAGTCCAGAGAGAGACAGAAGACGTAACTGTCATGTCAAACCAAATAACAGTTGAATTATTGAGGAGATGGTATCCTATCGTTTCTTTTTGTTTAGCCAACGGGGACCAGCGTGTTTTTTTCTCAAAATACAAAAAGGAAAAATAAAAACAAATAATGATAAATAAAATTTCACTAAGTAGTAGTCAAACTTGTCAACTGTGGTACAGTGAGGAAGAGACACTAGACTCATGCCATCGCAGTCAAATTTCAAGATTCAAATTCTTGATCAATATTCAAAATAACGCAGGGCAGTGTTGTGAGGGTTGAAGCAGGTGAAGCGGAGGAACCGACGCCAGCAGACAGCTGCTGATGCCCGGCAGCTCTGAAGGAGAGAACCGGGCGCAGACCGAGGCTGCAGGAGGAATATTAAACCCAGAGCTGCAGCAGATTCTGCTCTGGACAGTCAGAAGAGCTTCCAGTTTATTTTTTTTTTAACTTCTGGGATTAATAGGGTGGATTTATCCTCACTAAGTGCCAACCTGTTCAGTAACTGCTCTTTCGATAGACTGCTTACTGGTGGGGAAAGTACTTTGCTTCATGAGTGTACATAGAGTACAAAAAAGAGAAGAAAAAAGCAGCTCAGTGAGAAACTTAGCTAGAAAACAAACATGCACACACATGGTGCGGTAGCTTGCTAGCTCATGACTGATTCCGGTCTTGTGGCTGAAGGGACGATTAAAGACTTTTGGGGGTAGTTGACGACATCATAAATTCTGCTGACAGAAATAAGACTTTATTGAAAAACTTCAATTGAAGCTTTGAATGTAAAGAAAAGACATTTGGTGCAGCTCCAGCGGCACTACCATGCCATTGATCATGATTACAATTAAGCGGCTCAGTACGGTGAGAAAATTGTAATTCCAATATAAACAACACAGACGAAATGGTTTGTTTTCTGTCCAGCGTCAATGGCAGGTAATTTATAATACATTTGATATTCATTTGCATGAGAATAATACAGATGAATGAGGGATAGTGTTTTTCCGTTCCGGCACATCATCGCAGTGCCACCTGGCATTCAAGTGTGACGGCACACAGATGTGGTCCACATTATTCTCATTGATTTATCTGCTTGTTTATTCCACATAGTACTCTACTGAAAACAAAAACAGTGGAAACAAAAACAAGTAATTAATTCATCAACCTTGTTTGAAAATAACCGACTAGGATGAAAAATGCTGCTGAATCTATTGAGCAGAAATGGACAATCTGCTGTGGAGGAAACTGTCAGACCCAAGTGTGCAGTTCCCATTAACTTGAAATAAACATTAATGAGAACAAACAACTTGACTTTTGCATTTACAGGTTTTTTATGTCTAATGAGCAGGCTAAAGTATTAAATTAAAACAAAAAAAAATATTTGAAAACCCTAATTCAAAGGCCGGTAACTATGTTTTTTCTGGGTCTCTCAATCACACCTCATGGGCTTCATCAGCTGATGGAGTTTGCAGTTAATAGGCCCGACCGATAATTGGTTTATTAATATTATTGGCAGATATCGGCCTGTCACAGATATATTAGTATAAGGGATATAACGGTATCATAAACTCACGGTATGATATTACCTCGGTATCAAGTCCGCAGCACGGTTTTTATTGAGGTATTTAAAAATGAAAAAAAGACAAATCAAGATTTGGAAAAAATGCCACTTATTATTACCCTTTTTGATTGTTCTTCATTTACGTTGCTTTGCAAATGTCGTATTTAATGTCTAAATCATTGAACAATGATTTACAAATGACCCAGCTAAAATCCTGTGCTCTTTTCTTTATCCTGCAATCATAAGTTAACTGTTTACTTGGACTATAATTTCCCACTGGTAATGTCTTTTTAGCCATTCCATGAGCGAAAAAGCATTTTTCTTTGCTTCTTTCTTCCTCCATGAGCTGACTGAGTGTGTTTGTCCACTGAAGCGATGAGTTTTGTCACACAAAGTTCAGCAGGTATCTGTTTTCCTTTCTTTTTACAGCTGCGCGCTGCCACCGAAGAGAGAGTGAAAGTATACTCCAGTCAGCTTATTCTGTTACTCCTTCAACACATCTGAGTTTAACTCGACACTTAAGTTTGAGAGAACGCTTCGCACAAGCTATCTCTTTCACTGCAGCCTGTCTGCGTCTTGTTGAAAAGTGTTGACAGTTTGTGATTTGGACCGTTTGCTGTCCTCAGCGTGTGATGAGGAAAGAGCCGCGATGGCTGATGGTCTGCGTACTGCCCAGTTCCCTTCGTTCTGCTCCACTGCGGCTGAAACAAAACTACGCTATTTGCTCGGAAGACCTATCGTTTGATACCATCACATTCCCATGATGGTACCGAGGCACTTTTGCTATCATGATACCACAGAATTAACGATACCCCTACATTTCTACTAAATGTTGACATATATGTTCTCCAATATGCGCCAATATTAAAAGTGTTTTTTAAGACCAGAAAAATACTTGGACTTGTAATTTAAAATGGTGTAATTATGTAGTTTGTCAAGCAGATGGCGGTCCATTATTAATAATTAATAAGTAAAGTGTGTACTGTTCTCCCATCTGCCGTTCTAAAGGCAGTAATAACATGAAAGAGTAAAAGCTGAACTGACCATTAGCAGAACAGGGATCGCAAAGCAAGAGTTCCGCCTGTGAACAAAGCACCTTTTGACCCATTACAAGTGGCTCTTTATCAAATGTGCGTTGAGCAACATGAGGGACAAGTCTTCACAAAATTAGATTTTAAACCCGGTATGCTTGACCTCATGGATTTCCAATAATCAACCAGTCTGTGTACGGAGAAAGAAGAAGTTAGAGGAAAAAGTGTGCACAGAGTCAATTAGCATGTGCATTCACAGCACTTTGCATCCTAACACACAAAGTCTGACCTTTTGCTGAGATAAAAAGTGATAGAACTAAAGAGAGAATAAGATGGACAGGAGCGACGGAGGGAGACCGAAAGAGATAAATTTGAGGTAAGTGCATGTGACTGTGTGTGCATTTCCTTCCATTTGGGTCTGTATGCATAATTGGTTGCCATCGTCCTCTCATTAATAACTTCACGCGACTGCAGGGGACTTCCCAGCCTCTTTTTCCTTTGCCCTTTTAAGATTCCTACACGGCCCAAAGCACCACTCACTGTGTCGATCAATCGCCCCTGATTATTCCATTTGTTAGAATGAAGGTTATTAAAATGGTGAAAAGCATTGATCTCTTCTGGGCATGCCATAGTCAGCTGACACAACAGGTCAGATTTCCGACGTAAAATCAACAGATTCTTGCCGATACACAGCCCCGACTGAGAACTGTAATAAAAGCATATAATTGTTATACAGACAAGATCATTTCATGCCTCCCTACTATCCAACCATTAAGTAGTTTTCTACATAACACTGTTCCCTTACTGGAGCCTCCACATCCATCTTTACTAGAACATAGAGTGCTACTGCACATTAATTTTAATTCCCCAATTATGATGACACAAAAATAAAACAACAGACGATACAAATAGCGGCAGACAGAGGCTTGATAAAATCACACCTCTTTTTCAAGATAAATGAAATTCTTGGGAATTTAATGGTAGTAAAATATCTAGGTGTCGGAAAGTGCATTGCTCTCTTCGGTATCTTGCTCAAGCACACTTTGACAGGGGGGTCAAGTGGTCTTAATTCAGAGTTTTTGGTTTGGTGACGGCCCACATACTCACTATGGGTAACCACTGACCCTAACCACCATAATTCAACAGCGATATAAAATCATTAGCATGCAATTAGTACTAGTACAGTGCAAATTCATTTTGCTTTTAATGCCTCCATGGCTGAAAGTCTATATGCTGCCTAATGAACCGAGTGCATTGATTGAATTCAACTAATGATGCAGAAGATAAAGCTCCACAGACCACCTGTCTCATTTCCACATTAGTACAATAGGCTTGAATATTGATGACTTATTGACTTAACTATTTCTACGTGGAAAACCCCAGCAGGCAACACATGTGTGAAAACCAGCAGTGAGGGTCATGAGAGAAATTTAAATGAATCTTCTGAGTGAGAGAGAGTGTGTGTGTGTGTGTGTGTGTGTGTAACAGGTCAATTGACAGGGGCAGCAGGGGGATCGCTGTGAGTATTTAAGCTTACAATATGCCCACATTTTGGACATTTCTCTATTTATTGGCACACTTAAAGTGATCAAGGTGTGAACTTTAAGAGCATGCAAACTGCACTGCTGTATTAGACGGAGAAGAAGAATATTACAAGCTTTTATTTATAAAGCTTAGTCATACTTCTGTGGTAATTTTGATGTAAGTAACACAAAGGTAGAGTAATCAGTAACTTATTACTCTACACAGAAAGTAATATTTCAGGGTATCTTATAACTCATAAATTAAAGTAATTACTAATATCTAATATATTACATTTTGTTTTCCATTAAAATATGTCGCAAATTTTTACCAAATTTTTAAAATTTCGGCAAAAGAAAATGCACATTTTTGTTTGTTTCCATCCACTACTATTAAGCAAGTATTAGGAGTAAGTTCATCGAGATAAGCAGCAGGTGGCGCAACATTTTCCAGTCAGGTGTCATTTACCACAGCAGAGGAAGACAGAGTAACGTGATGACATAACTCAAACGCGCAAGTAAACAAATGCAAACAGAAAGAAAAGAAGATGAAGGAAAATGCAGCTAACTAAGTCAAGAAATGTCGAAGTTTCCTCATCAGTCCACAAAAACCTTTTGTTTTCGTTTGTTGCTGCCGCAATTGCTTCCCCAGTGCAGAGGACGTCTGTCGCCAGAGTGATGTTTAAGTCACGTGATTTCTAAATCTCATCCTTTATTCACTAAATCTGTCTCTATTGCACTTATCGACATTTACCCTTTGTTGATTTGGAAACCCAGCTGCTGTCTATTGTCTGTTTGCAACTGTTCACTGCTTAGCTAAGTACAAGTATTAACAATCAGCATGAGCTCCATAAATGAGCTCGATCAGAGGCTTTAGAAACACGTTATATTTTACCATGTTCAGGTAACTCTTCAGCAATGACTTCGATGTAATTTTATATAAAAAATCAGATCACAAATAAGGAGAAAAGTGACTTGTGTTTTTAGTGTCTACAAATGTCTAGTATATTTAACTCTACCTGTGATATTTATTTTTCTTGGCAACTTTTTAGCAACTTCATGAGAGTGACTCATCCTTAGTGTTTTCTTTGCATGTTCTTTGCTCTATGCACCAAAAATGTTAACTGACAGTGGAAGCATGGTGTCAGACACACTGCATGTTGACAAAATTGCCACCGACACAAATTCCTTTCCATTTGTTAACTTAGTGGTGAGTAAAATCAATTCTGATCCTCCTTCACGCTCAATAAGCTGAACAGCTCCTGTGCACACATACTCCTAAAAATAAACCTCGACGATGCCATTTCTGTGTGTGACAGGACATCAGGCCGGGACAAATGGGCATCAGAGGCAGACAGGTCGCTGGCAGGGTTCATTAGGAGGCTACAGTGTGAGACAGAGGGGTGGACATAATGTTTGCACCAGGTTTGCATCACTCTGACGTCATGCAGCTTACAGCTCCACAGGGAATGGTGAAGCATAATAGGTAGGAAGAGAAACGTTTCTCTGTGCAGGTCATTGTGCATCCAGTTTGGGGTAAATTTACCTGCTATAAAAAAGAATGTGCAAAAACCAGAGGCCACATGCTTTTAAATGACTACAACAGTGTAACTCGCAAAAGACAGAAATATGCAGATGCATTCTTTTTGTCTATAAATATAAACCTGCACGCACGCATTTTGTTTCATAAATCTCAAGCGTTGGAACTCTGAACACAAGCAAAGTTCATGTTTCCACAGGCCAAGCAGGCCGTCATCCTCACAGCTGACATTTTGACAAGTCACATCAGGGAAAGTGAAGGTGTGAAAAATAAAATGAGTGATGCTGCTTTAGCTTCAGGGTCAAGGCACTGCGCAGTGGGGACACTTGAATAGAGCAGTGCCATACTGTAATTAGTGACACCTGTGCTTTTCCTATTGTGACAAATGGGAATGTCTGCTGTGAAAAAGATTACTTTAGTCTTCTCGAGCAATTTCCTAATTGAAAACAACAGATGTTAACGACAGAAAATACACTTTGTACGACTAAAGTAAATATAAAGACACACACACTGTCCTTTTCAACAGTCAGGAGTAGGGCTGCACGATTCTTGCTAAAATGTGAATCACAAATTTCTCCCTGAGAATTGAGATCACGATTCTCTCTCTTTTTTTTTTTTAAAGATTTTTTTGGGGGGCTTTTGTGCCTTTATATACAGGACAGCTGAAGAGTGGACAGGAAACAGGGCAGAGATGCAGCAAAGGGCCACAGGTGGAATCGAACCCGGGTCCGCTGCGGGAGGACATAGCCTCTGTATATGGCGCTTGCTCTACCGACTGAGCCACCAGGCGCCCCCACAAATTACATTCTGTTCTATAGTATGTGCAGGCCACACACCAACAATACATTATGGCCCAGAGCAATTACTCTGACTGGCAGCAAACACTCATGGCCCAGAATAGGAGAGTTATTTTAGGGTCTCTATGGATTCAGATAATTGTGTATTTGAGCTTCATTCAGAATCACTGTGTTACATCATCATGAATCATTGGATCACTTCTCCTGGCTGGGTAACAGGGTGTCTGGTCAGCTCTCTTACACCTTTTTTAAAAGCTAGAGGGCAGCCTTCTGCAACCATTAACCAAGGGTAATTATGTCGTCAAAGAGTTTTATAAAACTGTTAGACTTTAATTGTCACCATAATAATGTTTCCAATGTGTTATACATCTTTGGATTTAAACTTTGGGGAACATTCTACTGCAGCTATTTCTTATATTTATATTGTATTAATTTTACTCCTGTAGATTTAGTCCTTTAAAAAGGATATGCCAACATTTTTTTTTCTTTTTATTACTTGCTTCATTCTCGAGCTCAAGACAAGTAGATAGATACCATTCTTCTGACTGTGCGTGCAGTACCAAGGAAGAGACGGGCAGAGCTCACTCACCGATAATTAGCTTAGCTTAAATATTGGTAGTCAGTGGGTAGCATTAGTGCTGCCTACAGTCATCAGATAAACCTTCCAACAACACTAAATGGTCCTGTGTGCTTTTTGTGACTTGCTTATTTGCCACATTATGTTACATTATATATGTTTAGACTCAGATTAGCACTCAATGTAATTTTAGAATCAAATACATACCGAATGTAAACCACAGGGCGCATGTGCAAACCACCACGGATGCGCTTGTAAGAAGGTCAATAAATCAAAACGTCTGTTTACCAGTTGAAGGATGATTGCTACTACTAATCATGGCCGACTTTGTAAGAGAGCATGAGGATGAATTCTTCTGGACTGACCAAGATCCATGACCTTATCTATTTGAACCAAAATATATGGAGGAGAAACTGTTCTGGAAGCTGAGCAGGCAAAAAGAGAGACTGAGGCAGTTGAACAGCCTGGGGCCGAGGGGAGAGTCAGAACTGGTATGGACTGGTGGTGTAGATGTGGGGCTTGCCAACGTATCCCAACAGAAAACGAGTGCTTCTGCTGTGCAGAGTGTAACTTTTTGCTGCCATCAATGGGAAGGTTTGACATATCTGGAGGACAGTGCACAATGACATTGTGTAACAACGAATAATTCTTCTCCAGCTTTAGTAAATCCTGCCTTGGAAGAAACGCCTCAGGCTGTCTGGACCTAACAGACAGTAGAGTAAGTTACTATTATAATGATAATGATGCACGGGGCACATATTGTTATATATAGCAAGCTTCATCTCCTTCCTCTATTCCTCAGCTGTAAACTGAACATGCACCCTGCGATTTACTCTCAGTATGTATTCGATTCTAAAGTTACGTGAAGTGCTAATCTGAGTCTAAAAATATATAATGTAACATAACATGGTAAATAAACAACTCACAACAAGCATATAGGAGCATTTAGTGTTGTTGGAAAGTTTATCTGATGACTTAAGACAGAGGCAGGCTAACACTACCATAGACTACCAGTATTTGAGCTAAGCGGTGGGCGAGCTCTGCCCGTCTCTTCCTTGTTGCTGCATGCAAAGTCAAAAAAAAGAAAAAAGGTTTCTATCTTCTTATCTTGAGCTCAGGAGTGAAGCAAGTAACACAAAGAAAAAAAAATGCTGGCATATCCCTTTAATTAAGTATCCACCCGAACTGATAAACACAACTGCAAAAATAAAGATTTTATTCTTTTTTTGCATGTCTGTGGATGTGTATCTATGCATAAGTGCATATCATTAATCTGATTTAACCATGTAATGTTGTATCCTAAACCTCCTTTGATCAAAATTTGCTGTGAGTACAGCAGCAACCATTTAATTTTAATAGGTTTCTGTTTACGTATAAAGACCAGTAAGAAATGACTGGTAAAAAAAAATAAAAAATACATATTTTGTCAGTCAAAGCAATTGACTTTGCTGTGTGAACAAACAATAAATAATAATTGCAAAAGAAAAAATCCCAGGATTAAATTCACTATGTTCTCCTCAGGTGTAGACCATGCTGCAGAATATTTAGATTAAGCCAAATCTACAGAGGATGTAAATTTAAAAGAAAAGAAAAGTGTAACTCCTTCACCTCCTTGTCCTTGATGTGACTCACCAACACCAGTATGTCTGTGTTTGGTTTATAAATATGCATTTACGTCTACCAGCATGTCCCCTCTACAGGGGCTTGAGACTTCAGAAAGTGTCAATAAACTCCTAAAACCATGGTAACCAGTCTAAAAACACACAGTATCCCCCGCCCCCTGGGGGAAAAAAAACAACAAAAAAAACAGGGCAGATGGGACGACTAGGAAAAAGATACACACAACCAGGAGACTTACAGTAAATAAAGTGGTTTTGGATAAATGTGTGTGTGCATGCGTGCGTGCGTGCGTGTGTGTGTGCTTGCTTTTACCTTCTAAGTATCTGGAGGCAATTATTTTTCTTACATTAACCCTACGCGTGACGTCTTTGTTACCTCGTTTCACAAAGCCCACAATTACCCAGTCAGTGTTTTCCATACAGTCCATCCACACTGAGGTTTCGTAAGCTCTGAGTCACACAGACTAGATGTGGACTATAAGTCTAGTTGTGTATGTTGCACATATGAGAAACCAGTAGAACTTTAGTCTGTCCCTCCCATGTTAAAGCCGTGTAAGTGAGTCCTTTTCGTCTCATTTTGTTCAAGTGACTCACCCAGTCTGCATACCATAGGTAAGCTGAAGGTGTTCAGTGCAACTGAATTAGGCAATAGCTTTACCTGAGGTTATTTATCATTGACTTAGTAATACTAACAGAAGGAAATCACAGGTATGGTCGTCTGTGTGAGGCACAATGACACTTTGTTATTGACGTACTAGGTTCATTCCAGGGTAAGTGCAACGTGTCAGATGATTGATTCTGATTACAGGTATTAATGAAGTATCTATAACGAGTTCTTTTTTTACACCTGTCATAGATTGATGGCAAATGTCACGGGGAGGAATGTTAAAAGAGGGAACGAGTCACCTCTTATAACAACAAACTTCTTGAAAGGTCTATTTTTTTTGGCGTTCCCTCCTGACAAAAGTGTTCACTATAATTAAGATAGAGTTGCCCGTTGGTTTACTCCTATCACAACCAAAGCTTAGATGTGCCTCATGAGTGATGGCCTGATCTTTTGGTCTGTAGCAAGGAAAACTATTACAGTTCTGTAATTTTCCTCTGGCCTGGCTCTTACTCTACGTGTGGTTCTGCTTTTACTTAAATTTTACTCATTAGGAACAGGAATTGAAAGTCTTCCAATATTATGACAGCAGTAGATGATTACAGTGTTATGAGAGACTCCATGAAAGTCCAGCCTTGCTTTATCTGAGCCCAACAGGGGGTTGCTGCTCTGACTCAGGAGTTTTCACTTCCAGTTACACTGAGGCAGATGAAAGAGAGTTCCCCCCTGCCTCTCACTGCATCACCACGCACCAGGGTAATGATATTGTGAGTTAATGTCGAGCGATTAAACAGCACACTATTCCTCCTAACATCTGTCCGGTGCAGTTCCCGTTTGAGGGTGACTTACTGAGAACACAACAGATGAAACCATGTACAGACCTATACACTCTTTTTGAAGTGCTTTACAGTCTGAGGGAATGAAGAGCCACTTTTGCACATTTTGAAAATGCTTCTGTTATCAAATGTTTCCAAACCACGCCCACTCTTTGCATCCAGGTGCTCACAGGTGTGACAGCTTTCCACCTCTGCAAATTCATGTCTCTACATTCCTCTCTTTACGACTTTGGTACACTCTTTTCTCCTGTTAAATATATTTAATCTATTGGATTCTTTAAGTGACTCTTCCCCTCCCTTTCTCTTCCTCTCAGCAAGCTCTGGCAAGTGAGTGGAGATGCCTTACATGGCAGCACCTATGAACAGGTAGAATGATTAAATCAAAACTTATTAAAGGGTCAGTTGTTCAAAATCAAAATAGAGTATTTTATAGTTTTGGTTTATTTGGCCAAATTTGGAGATTTGAGCCTCCACATCTAATAACATGGAGGTGAAAAATTATGTTTTTGATACCCAAAGCGATTCAAATTCACATTTAGAAAATTAAAACAACCAAAAGGACTTTTCAGTTTGTGTTAATTTTGGAGACCCCTGCAGACAAAATTGCTCGTGTTATTTAACATGAAGATATCGATATAGCTATTAAGTAAATTTTTTTCAGGAACAAGTTTAAAAAATGATTTTTTCCTTTTTTTGGTCTGTTTTCCTTTTTCTCCCTTTTTCCTTTTTAAATACAACAGCTTGCAAGAAGCATAGTAACCAGGTAATGAACTGTATCTATTTATAAACACTTCCGGTCTGTGTGACATGCATTGTTATCTGCAAAGTCTTTTTAGCTTTTGTGCCTTTATTTGATAGGACAACCGAAGGTTTTGACAGATAATGGGGCACAGAGAAAGGGAATGATATGCAACAAAGGGCCACAGGGTGGAATCGAACCTGGGGCAAATGCAGCGAGGACTCAGCCTCTGTTCATGGGATGCCTGTCCTACCAACTGAGTTACCAGGGCGCCTTGTGTGCCATACATTGTTCCATCTGATTTTGTGGTGACTCCTTCCCAGTGATGGTCATTAAAGGACCATACCAGTGTTACTACATGTCATAGGTTACATAAACTTCACCCATTTTCCCCAAAATGGCTGTATCTATGAGATATTGTGTTTGTTTGCATTTTGTCCATTTGCAATACACGTTACAGAAAGTACCTGATAATGTGTGACATTAGCTTAAAATAATGTCTGTGTAAAAATCCTTTTAATTTTCGAACTAGGAAGGCAGCACTTGTACGGAACTATTTTTCCAGGCGTAATAACTTATGTTTGAATGGCTCCTCTCTATTTCGCTCTGCCTGTGTCAAAACCATTTCTTTCTCAGTATATTCTGTCTTGTACCGATACAGCTCCACAGTCATGCCATAAAATGACGCATTTCCAACTTCTTCCACGTCTGAGTCATAGTCAGACATGCCATTGACACTGAGATTGTTCAGCCGAGCAGTTTCTCAGTAATAGCTTCCCTTGTCGTCACCTGCTTCCTATTAAGAGAGCCACTCAGAGACATTTTGGCCAATAGGAGGTAACAATGTTCATGCGTAGGGGGTGCTTGTTATTGAGCCAGGTGTACGCCTGCTATTGAACTTTATGTTAGCAGCTATGTCAACGAACCAAAGGCAAATAGGGGCATCTGCAACAAAAAACAAGTGGACCCAGAAACTGACTCTAGCGTGGAAAAAAGCGATGAATTCATATCAGTGTGCCAATTCAAATGGCTTCTATGCAACTAATACAGTAATATATGACCAAAAAAACACAGACGTCCTCTTTTGAAGGGTAAATTACCTATGCCTAGCAGCTTTCACATGTCCTATGGTGTTTCTATACCTTGTTTCAACATGAATGGCAGTAAATGGGGTTTGAAAATGCAATTTGAAGCATGCAAATGGTCAAATTTTAGCACAGCAATTGTAGAAGTTAGAGTCAATCTCTGCCTAACTGTGAGAAAAAAAGACTAGTATGATCCTTTAAGAATAGTTTATAGAAATAGCAAATCTTCACATTGCAGCTTTTGTTTGTGTATATAGGTCATATAGAGGTGCTGCTTGTCTCTGTGGGAACAGGTTTGATTAAGAAGCATGGTTTTACTCAAATTTTATCAGAAGACATTTTTGTGTTGTGGCGCTAACTCGTTTAAGCACCTGAGAGAGGATTAGAGGAACATCAAAGAATTTGTGGTTAAGGAAGACATGCAAAAATGCACAACTCCACACTGCAAATTATTATAGATATTTAAAAATGAATAACAACATCAAAGGGCGGAATGGCTGGCTGAACAGAAGACCACGGCTCTCAAGTGAAACTGTCAGAGCTAAACTACAGAGACAGCTGCTCATTAGGAACAACAACAGTGACCTGGCTGTGTGACCTGCTGGCGAGATATTCGCACACACACACACACACACACACACACACACACACCCAC
>JAQFJA010068713.1:0-13213 GCA_029874485.1 Naso brachycentron
TTTTCCCTGGTGTGTAATTTTTTTTGGGGGGTGGGGGGGGGGGCAAATGGCACAGATATTAATTCGCTAACCTCCTCAGAGTTCATTGGACTAACTGAAATCAACTTTTCAGGAACCGGAAACTCAGGATTTCCCAGCTGAGTCGCTTCTCTGTGATACTCATAGATCATAACTACCACATTAACAAGGTTTTCATCAGGGGATTTGGAACCAAAAAAGTGTACACTAAAGATTGATGACGATGATTTTATAGCAGTAACTGTGTTTAAAAGTTAACAGAACTGGAAAATCCCAAACACGTACAGAGGATGAACTTTAACTATCTGACATTGAAATCTTTACAAGACTATTTAAGCATCCCATTGGGTCAAGTTAAAAAAGCCTCCATTGATAGGAGTAGTAAGCATATCAACAGACACTCTCCTTAAAGTTTGAGTGGGAAGTTTATCTTTTGTGTCATCTAAAAAAAAAAATCCATAATAACTTTCAAGCAAATTCTTATTCAGGTGGTCTCAAAGAGCACCAGACTTCTGCACCTCTCTGTGGCTCTGTATTCAGACTGCCACAGGGTATTCTCGTCCAATCATGGTAATTTCAGAGAGCATGTTTTCCTGTTGCCTGCTCTACACTGCACTTCTTAGGAACAGGTGACATTGGAATGTAATTGTTAAAACTAGTCATGTGCCTTATGCTCTAAATTTGGCTCTGCTGACAACAGTGTCTGCAGGCAACACTATTAGCAGGCTTGAGTCAGGCTGAGATGGACCAGTTTACTCTGCTGCAACTTTCCCTGCAACCGTTTTGTCTCGTCCTGAATCTTTGTTGCAAACTGGCCTTAAAAGAGAGAGAGACAACAGACAAAATAACAGGCAAAAGGGGAGGGTGCAGCGGAGTTGCTTTCCAAGGAGTTTCATGCTACAGCTAACTTGATTTCCAAATGTTGCCTGTAGCTTTAAAGGGTCATGATACTTCATTTATTTTAGTCTTTTGCACTTCTTGATAGTCTCTGTCACAGGTGCATAGGCAAGGCAGAAGCTAGAGAAAGAGCAGGCACCCACACAATGTCCACATTTGCACAAAAGATCCTTTATTGTTTTGGCCATCGACTTTCTTCAGGTATTAACAAACTTTCCAACCCGCCTGATTTTCCTGGGAGATTACTGTGTTTCACCGCCCTCTCTTGGTGTCCTCACGGTTTCCCATTTCTCACGTATTTCTCTGATTTCTTATGTCACCAAACCTGTTAATAGCACGATGACGGTATAGCGTGTGAAAGTCCTTCAACCTACTGTTTCTACCGGGATAACTATATAAATGCACTAGGCACATCATGCAACCACAGAAGATCACTACTAACTTTCAGCCCGCTAAGAAAACTCAATAAAAGAGGAAAAAACAATCGTATTTTTCTCATGCTTGAGAGCAAAATCTGCCACGCTGATATATCCGAGCATGCCCTTCGCAGGGTCGTGAATCACTTGTGCACTAGCACTGATGTCAGTGGTGTGTAAAGTATAGATTCTGGGAGAGGAAGGGTAGAAAAAACAGTGTAATACAAGTACATAGTTGAGGGGCTGTATGCTATTTGTTTATCCCAGGGATATGTTTATGTTCATGCCAGAGAAGCGAATTCTTCTGTTTTGCAGTATAATTATTCTTATTCTGTTATATTGTTAAGAATGCTGAGGCAAACAATAAGCAACACCTAAAAATCATCCTGTTTTTTTAAGTCTGAAGGTTAACAAATATGGGTATTTGCTATTCAGTCATATCTGAAGATGGTATTTGACCAAAACATTGTTTGATACGTTAATAAAGGATCTTTTGTGCAAGCACGGACAGTGTGCGGGCGTCTACTTCTTCCATTTTGTCTTCTTCAACAACAAAGTCTTTTAAAGTTTTAATACTTTATTTGTTTAGAGTTCTTTTCTACAGTCAACAAAGGCCGTTTTCAGAGCAAGTATTCAAGAGTCAGTTTGATAACTCATTCACAGTTCCCTATGTTTATTTTGTAAACAGATCAGGGTTCATGAATAGCCTGCTTCATTCAAGCCTTCATGGCTGGTTATTTAGATCAAATCGAGAATATCCAAAGGTTTGTGCAGGTTGATGAGATCTCTGGGAAAAATAATTTTTGGGTTTGTTTGCATCTCTTTATGTGTTTGTGTTTGTGTGTGAGTGTGGGGGGGTGGCGGGGCTGATAAGAGGCTTTTAGCAACACAAGCAACTGTTGAGTTGCTGTGTCACTGAGGCAGAACCCATCAACACACTCGCTGCTGCTGATCCCATTTATCATTTTTTCCTGAAGTACGGATCCCACAAGACACATTTCTTGTGTCTGGACACACATCTTGCCTTTCTCTTCTTGTCTTTTCTGTCGCTCTCAGCGGTGCTGGCTGTGTAAAGCTCACACGCTCTTGCTCCAATGGAGGTGGGGTCACTCATGGGGGTTATACAATATGATCCAGCTGAGGGGGCGGCTGGCTTGTTCAGTGGGAAATTGAAGACGAGGATGTTAATGTCAATAATTCTTTGGCTGAAGGACTTCTTAAGATGTTGTAACACTGTACTCAGGGCCAGGTGAAGGTTTAGAAGGATTTTGTTTTCAGTTATTTTAGGGTCCAAATTTACTCTCTCAGGGACGCCTATACAGACAGCTGTTTAACTTCTGCTGCCTGGGGTCCAGTTTGAAGGAGAGTTCAACACATGTGCAGTCAGTTTACATATACAGGATGGGTGTGCACGCACCCTATGGATCAGTGCACATGGTCAGAACAAATCTAGGGTACTCGAATGTCCACACAGAGCCTTCGCTTACATCCTCTACTGATGAAATTCACATCACATGGATCCCAGTGGATCCTTGCAGCATTTGCAGATGTGAAAACATCATTTCTTCTTTTGCTAGCCAAGGACTCACTACAATGCTCGCTTCAACATAAGCAGATATCTAGTGTATGAATAAACTAACTGATATTTCCTTTTGTGAACTGGATCTTAGTTTGAAATGCTAACTTGTATTAAAAGTGAGTAAAGAGAAAACTGAGTAATAGAGGCTCATAGACAAAACAAGAGTGGATGAAATTTTCCTCTTCAAACACTGTCCAAGACAACAACATATACTGTAATTAATTAAAAGTAACTTTTTCGTGTCTTTAATAAAACTTTCTGAGAACTGGTATGAATGTATTTGTTTTCAGCTGGCAAGATTTTAGACATTTTGATAAGCTGTATTTCAGAAAAGGACAAAGTTTTGTCTGGCTTACATGGGGAAGCTTCTGGGAAAGAAGTCATTTTTGCTGTTTGGACACCTTTTTTTTTTTTTTTTTTAAATATTACTATTACTATTATTTTTACTCCTGCTGAATGCAAGACTGCAGTGTGAAGGCCAAACATTCCTCTCTTTTTCTCAAAAACTTTAGTCATATCCTCTTCACTGTTTTTTGCCTTTATTTTCTTCCATTTGCCAGCCTTTCCCATCTTCTTCTCTAGAGAAGAGAAACTCTTACCTGTGACTGTCACTTTTCTGCCATATTTGCACAGGATTTTTTTTTTCCCACTCTACACTCTCTGTTGTCACGGGGGCAGTGATAATTTCAGACAGCGTAATCAGATTATCCTGTTTACACCCCTCTCAATCACCAATGCTGAGTCCCCATGAATTTAAAGCATATCTAAAAGATGGTATTCTATATTCTGAAGGCACTTGTGTGGAGTCCCTGTGAGAACACATCTGGATAGCAGTTAGCAGTACCAAAGAAGGAAAAATCAGGAAGGATTTAATTTAAAAAAATGACTGTAATTGAGATCAGCAAATAAGTGCTTTGTTTAATTGGAGAGTCACTGTCAAAGTTCCTTCTAGTCTGGCTATTTTGACCTGCGTCTTTAAAACACTACACAAGGCTGCAAGGCTGTAAATACTTAACAGAAGTAAATCATGCTTCTACCCACACATTGTTAGTCAGAGGGTTCAGATTCATGAGGCTGACAAAGGGAGATAATTATTTTAATTCCTTACACTCTTCATCAGTGGGGATTTGAGTTTGGATTCAACCACTAGTTAGTATTGACTTTGAAATGATAAAATCAGCTTTTACTTTTTTAAAAATGTATTATAACACAGATTAAACTATGAGATTAAAGTTGAGGTAGGCAGTTTATTCTTGGTGTCAATTCCATCATAACGTTTCAGCATATTGTCATTCAGGTGGTCTGAAAGAACATTAGAGTTCTGCACCTCTCCTTGTGTGTGTTCCTCTTGGCTGCTTTATGATACACTCCTTAGCAACAGATGACGTGGCTACGATTTATGGTAAAGGACCCCAAAAACAATTCAGACCTCATTATAAGTGCGAAATATTAATTCATTTTCAGAATTTTTATCCTATTAAATGACAGTTTTGATAAATGATAATGATTTTAAAAATATTTTAAAAGATATTTGATCTTCAGGGAAAGCAGGTCAAAATGCATGATTTAGCTTGTTGTTGATATTAACTAAAATTCTGAAGGCTTTAGTCTGGGATGAATGCCTAACTTCATCACAGTTACACTTTTATGTTGCCTTGGCCATTTTTTAGGTTCTTATGTCTTTACATTTGACCTTTGTACTAAGTGTTGGAACGAAAAACAAAAGCTCTCCTTCTGCTTGTCTGTTTTACACTTCGTTCCTGTCAGTCGACTCGGCAACACGTCCTCTGAGCTCCTTCTCCAGATGCAGCTGAAGGAGATGTTAAGTCTTTGGGAGCTGTCTGTCACATTTACAGAGAGGCAGAGCTGCGCTCCCAGCATCCCGGTGCAAAGTCCTGAGTTGTTATTTATTCAACTATCAATCAGAGCGCAGATGATTCAGTGGGACACCTGAATAAAACATGACATTATGGAAATGGTCAGGTGCCACCTGCATGTGGAACAACTCAACTGGAAAATTAAACAAAGAATTATGATAGTCATTATAAACTAATGGTTGGTAAATGCACTTTCTGTGATGATGGTAATAAAACTGGTCAAATCACTGAGCCCAGTGGTGCAGTCATGCATCCCTAAAAGTTCCTCTTTATAATATTGGTCTGTGCTCCAATATATTAATACTGATGAATCAGCCTCAGTAATGCAGAGGAAATAAAGTGATTCTCAGTTGCCAGTGGAGTTCACCTTTTCGTTGCAGACTCTTTGGCTCTGATACCCTTTTATGAAAATCAAATTACTTGTGCAGAACATCAGTCCCTTTGCTTTAGATTTTAATGCAGTTATGGAGATCATCAAAGTGGAATAAAATTGTGGTTTGGTGAAAAATATATATAGTGCTTGGCCTTGAAAGCAACAGTGACTCGTTCATATTGGACTCCGAGATGTTAATGGCATGTCAGAGGGATACATTTTTAAAATCATCCAGTTTGTTTTTAAGGATTAGGGACAGCTGATGTGGAATTTTGGGGCGGATGCTGATACTGATACAAGGGAGCAAGAAAATTCTGATGTGGTTATCAATTCTTGTGACAAAGTTAAGTAATGGAGGCAGAATACCTAACAATTTACTTTTTTTTCTCCAAACATCAACACTTCACTTTATTAGTTATTACTGTAAATAATGGACCGTCCTCTCCTGGAAAAACTATGTAATTACACCACTCAACACTCACTAGTCCAAGCAGTTTTTCCACCTCAAAAAGAGTTTCAATGTCGGTACATATCGGAAAACATAAACACCAATTCCAGAACATCTGTGATGGGCAGATATCAGCCGATAATATCTGCAAACTGATACATCAGTGATGTATCGTAGCAGCAAAGTAATATATCTGTCACGCCCTACTGAAGATTGCATAAGAGTATTGCACCGAGCCCAAACATTTCTCAGTAAATTGTCTTTTATCTGCTGTTATTAAAGAAAATAAGCATTTTGAGGAGGCATTCTACAATATGATTTCAGCCCTCTTATAAGCACCTGCTGTGTCAATCAATGCATTCCACTTGAGAAAGAAAATAATCCTTTATTACCAAGTGACAAAAAAAGCCTGCTGAGCTTTCAGCTTATTTTCCTCAATAGCAGAGCAAATTACTATCTTTTCATCTTCACACGAGAAGGAGAAAAATAATGAGCTTCAGTGTGAACACAACATTTAAATTTTGATTTATTTAGAGTCTTTATTGTTTCCATTGAGATCAGACTCGGAATGTCTGTCTTTTTTGTGTCACAAGAAGTCCTTGGTTTTTAATTGCTGACAAAAGCTGTTTTCTGACAGAGTATACAGTGAGAGGAGCAGTGTCTTGTCTTCAGCTGCCACCAGCCAACCAACCACTATAACAAAGAACTACAACATTCAGAAAAAGTATCTCCATGGACGACTTCACCTGCCTTGTCAAGTCAAGCTGCTCCAGCACCACACTCTCTAATCTGCTTTGGCTCTTTTTTTCTGTCTTTTTTTCTTTTTCTTTCTTTTTTTTTTCCCACAGCGAACTGAAACTGTTCCAGCTGAAAGGTGACATGAAGTGAGTTGTTCAACCTGGTAAGCTGAGACAGAGAACTGACCTGACTCTGACCCTCCTCTATCCAACTAAAACAGCTCAATTCCTCAAAGTAAATATTTTAAATGTCAAAATTACATTTAAAATAATGGAGTTAATTTTCTCCATCAGTTTTGCCTCTGTGTCTCTTTTATGTGGTTTTTCTTTTTTGACATAGGTTGCGTCTAGGTGTTTGGGGTTTCGTTCACTTTTGCCTAAAATCAGTGCCTCCAATTTGATTTCTTTGCGGCTGATAATTGGGGTTTAACTGAGGCTTTCTGATAGAAGGATGCTGAACAAAAGCTCCACTTCTGCTGTGTTCTCTGTGACATTTGACCACCTGTCAGACTCATTCCTCTCTCTTTACACCCGTACAGATATGAAACAGCTGCCAGAGGTTTTCATTGGTTTTCATGCACCTTACCCCCTGCAGCAACAGTCAAACCACATTTCTCACATCTGCCGCTGCATGTCTGCAGAAATCAGAGAAATAAATGTAATGCGTCTCATTGCTGAGAATAATAACCTTCTCTCTGGCTGGAGGGATGAGATTTAACAGTAAAATCTGACATGAAACATATTTCTTACATAGTGGTAATAATGGATAGGTTTAGGGGGAAAAAAAGACAAAATGGGAGAGAAACACAGCATTACCTGTTCAGAGATTCAGCTGCAGGGTTGTGCATAAAATCACACAACGTATCCAGATTAATGCAGAGCAGAGCCTTACTGGAGACACTTACACTAACCAGTAGCAACATTAAAACAACAGGGGTCTGAAACTCATACTGTGGGCTAAATGCAAATCACCACAAATTTCCTAATTAGCGTTCAATACGTGCAGAAGTGCTATTCATAGATTGTATGATAGATTAAGACTGTAATACGCTGAACGCACAACACTGAAGCACTGACAGAGTTCCTCTCGTTTGTAATTACTCCAAACATCTGCGGCAAGTCAAAATTCTGAAAATAAAGCAGCACTGCAAATAATTATCATTGAAGAGAAAAAGCAGAAAAAAGAGAAACAGTTTGCTGTACTGGGAGACGATCTGCTGCTGGTGGATTAAGTGCGTCGGAGCATAACAATGAAACGCCTACAAACAGACACACCCTCATTCTCAAACACAATGCTGTATTTCCATCTTTGATCAAATACACTGTGGGCCTATTTGCAGAGTCGCTGAGTGGAAAGAAAGTTAACCAGGTGAGGTCAGAGGAGGATTAAGGGACATGTGCAGCTTCCTACAACCCAATGTCAGTTAACTGTGATGGAGAAAACTGCAGCTCCCACCTGGCCCAGACACATGATTTACCAGCACACACATTTAGGCCACTGCAGTATGGAGGGTTTTTTTTCTTTCTTTCTTTTTTTAAATGTCTTTAATCAAGAGCATGGTATTTCAGTCTGAGAGCAGGGATAATTGATTTCACATGCTGATTTTGTAGTGGCTTCCCTCAAACCAAAACTCAATCTTGTCAAAATTCCCCAACCAATAAAATACCAAGTAAAGTTTTGACCAATGAAATAATTGCTACCTTGTTGCAGGCGTGTTCGCTCATTTTTAGAGTGTCCCCTTACGGATGTTTACTAACCCATTTTAAAATAACGATTCATGCACTGCATTCATGCCCCTGGGGATCTATTCAATGCATTTCTCTAGCATTCATTACAACTTTTGGAATAAATGGACCATCAATATATACTCCAATGCCGTATTTTTGGCTGGACTGCAAAACAAGGCCAGCCCATTCATTTCATTTGTCTGTGAGTGAGTGAGTGAGGTGATCATTTTCATGATTAGCCAGAGAGGAGTCATAGCTCTGTCCTCACTGGTTGTTGCCTTTTCAAAATGAATCCCCGCAAACAATCTTTACATTATCAGGGGTCATTTCACCTACTGTGCAGTGAGTGGGGAGCAGTCTCACTGAAGCAAGACAATCAAAAGCCAAAAATGTCTCTACAAGCTGTTAAATAATCACATAGATGTTGTTTAATCGTGTTAATTGAGATTCTGACCTGCCTTGCATTGTGGTAAGAGACAAGAGTTTTTCGTTTGAAATCACATCACATTATCACCGTGAGCAGACAACGAGACTCGACAGCCGTGCTTCCTGCTTTTCTCTGCTCAGGCACAGAGCTGCAACAAACAGTTAGCGGACAGATGGCTGGCGGCTACTTTCCACATATAAATTCAGCACTTTTTAATCTCATATCTAAGACACCACATACAACCATGACTGTTTTTTGCTTTCCTGTAACGAGGCTTTGTGGGGTGAATTGTCTGATATTTCTCGTCCATAATGAACATCTTTTACTTTCTACTTTTCAGAGGATTTCAGGTAGGCAACATGCACTTAATCAGAGCCTGGGCTGAAATTAACACTTGCTCGGGACAAGCAGCCTAAACTCTGTGTTGCTGCAAATAAAATGTGGCACATAGTTGGCCATTCTGCCAAGTGGAAAACAAATGTGAAAATACAATTAATTCAAAGTAAACTGCCTCCATATATCGCAGAAGCAGAGCCCTCTTCAGTGCAGCTGCTGATGATCTCATATGCTAACAAAACATTCTGATCAATCAGCTGATGGGCTCCCACAGTAGCCTACATGGTTATTATTACATGCGTTCATAGATTTTACCCGCAAGGTCCTTGGATGGAAGGACGAAGGAGGACAGTGCATCTTCACATAAAGCAGAGTTTCTGCTGGTAACGTTTTGCTGTGACTGCCACGGCAATACAAAATGTCTAAAGCAAACACAATGTTTTGCGATCAGTCCGCTGATACCTTTCCTAAATATATACATGGTTATTACTTGCGAGGCCCGTGCTGCTCTCTTTGGAGCCTGGACGGGAAGTGGAGATGACCCATGACCACATTATTAAGTCTATGAACACGCAGCGTCATGAAGAAGATTCAGAGATTCATACATGAGACGTCGCCTTCATTACCTGATCTATCGCTGCGCATTCAACCCGCATTCAAGTTCAAGTTTATTGTCAGTGTCCCAGTAGGGCAATTGGTTTTGCAAGCAAGCATAACAAAAATGCACAGGTACGTACAGACAAGGTCCGAGAGAGGGAAAGCAAACACAACGGCATTGGACTCCTCATATCAATCAGATGTCACTCTATCTGTTAAAATCCAGTTTTTGATGGGAAAACATCAGATTTCCACAAAGTAAAGTCAGTGAGAAAGTAAAGTGTGCAGCATCCTTCTTGTAACCCAGCACACCATGGAGTCTCTCCCTTTGCAGCTGCTGACAGCCTGTCACAGCAGGGCTGGTCCTAGACATTTTGGGGCCCTGGGCGAGATTAAGATTCAGGGCCCCCAAACTGCTACTGGCATCAGTTAAACCACCATTACATGCTGTCAGTTGGATTTTTGTTACTATTGCATATAAAAACAGATTTATGGTTCCCCTTTTAATAGTTCCAAATTGTTCCAGTCATATACTAGGTTTTCATCTAGTCTTGTTTCTTTTATAGTTGCATAAAATAGTAGCTGTATAAACTGCCCATCATTAGTGAGTTAGATGGGTCTCAGCTATAGCTAACGATTATAAAAGCAGGGCAGCAGCAGACTGCTGCTTGCTAGACTGACTACTGATCCTTACACCCTAGGGATGCCACACGTCTTAGACCGGCACACACAGTCTCCTAATTTTGTAACTAGGTAACCAAGTAAACTATTTCAACTAACAACCTAAATCTTAGCCTTGCCACCATAGCGGGTCAGTGATGGATCTCACAGTAACACTGTAACTTCGTAACGTTATCAGTTACAATTAACACATTTAATAACGCTACATCCCAATGTAATTTTTTTATGAGATAAATATTTGATTAAGTATTGTAATACAATTAGTCCAATATAATGATTTAGCATTAACTTTACCTGTTCAAAGTTTATAAGGCTATGGCACAGTGAACCAATAGGCTAGTAGAGCTTATTTCAGCTAACAAGCTAAATCTTAGCCTAATGTTAGCCACCACAGCAGTCCAGCAATTTCATTGGTCAACACCCCACCTGGAAATCTAATGGTTGTAAAATTTTTAAAAGGAGTGCTGCACAAAAAATCTGTGGGCAGAGAAGATCAGAGACCAAAAGTTTTGCAAGCGCAGGAGAGAGGCTAAGGCTTAAGCACAGAAAATCTGTACAAACAATTACCAAGATTTTACGGCATTTAGTGAGGAAAGGACTAATGGTAATGACACATCGGCCCGACGGTCCCGTCAGACACAGGTCAGCTCCAGCAGGCAGTCCCAGTTGGTCCAGTGTGTCCCACACCGTCGCAACTAGTTGGCCTCGTCAGATCTCGTCAGAGCCAATTGGGAATATTGGATCGGTGTCGGCTGTCAGACGGCATCAGTAGTGAGACAAAGTGCTCTGATTGGTTGTTCAGCTAGCCAATCAGTACAAAGGGGGAAGGAAGCGGCTCAGGCATTCTCAAGAATTATTCCGGTTAACATTAACGTTACCTA
The DNA here is from genome assembly GCA_029874485.1 of Naso brachycentron. Classification (NCBI taxonomy): domain Eukaryota; kingdom Metazoa; phylum Chordata; class Actinopteri; order Acanthuriformes; family Acanthuridae; genus Naso; species Naso brachycentron. The sequence goes on from JAQFJA010068713.1 coordinate 10,996, forward strand.
CTTGTGTGGAGAATGAAGACAACGCAGGTAGCTAAACAAAAGCCACTTTGTTTTGTCCAAGGATCTCCTAGCTTGAGCTCTGAGATTACCACCACCTGCTGGTGTGGAGAGTTACAAACTCTCATGTAGAATGTACGTGCTAGCAGATTAGCGGATGTAGTCAGTGTGGTGTGTTCAGAGGCAGACGCAAGGCAATGAGAGGAGACGCAGCAGTTGGTCTTGGTTTCCTCTACTCAGCCTGGTGTGTCCTTACTCTAAGGCAAAAGAAAAGAGCACATACTGGAGCAGAAGTGTTTTCAAGGTAAATCAGCACATCAGTGAAAAACTTACCAAAAGTTTTACATCACCAGTGCACAAAACTGTATGATGACATATGCAATACTTTTATTTTTTATAGAAATAATTTAGTTGACTTTGGAAAGCAAATTAAGAGTTTATCTTTGCATCAGCACAGAAAGTTTTGAGCAAAGAGTCCAGAAAGCAAAATATTTCTTAAAGGATACAAATCCTGCACAACCATCCTCATTCACCGCAACGTTCAAATAAATTTTACAAAGTGACAAAAAAGTCAGTCCAACTCAAATGAATAACTCTGTATGTGACTCTGTAGATGATATGCAAATGTATGTTACAGATAAACTTATCTGAGATCTTCACTTTAATTTTCCATTAAGATCTGAGATTCACTGACAGCTCATAACAACCTGACAGGGAATCGAGTTCAATTTGTATCAAACTTATTATCACCTGCAAACAGTCTGACAGTCATCTCAAATATGAGAGCAAAAATTAATGTCAACACTTGCAGAAAAGTTTCTCAAAAGATATACAGGCAAAAAAAATACACTTATCCTAAGCCTCTCTTGACAGCACTATCTACTTTTGTGTTTAATTTGTTGAGGGAACACAGTAAGACAACTGAATAAAGCTTCAGTTTTTTCCACCTGTGGTGGTGTATGGCCATTAGAGTGTACTATTCATTATTCAATTACTGTGTACAAGATAATTTAAACAATTGATCACAACACCCTTTCAGTGCATTTCAGATATGATTTTACATTTCTTGGTAAATACAGTAGCATTTTTCTATTTTGTTTTTACTTTCTGCACAGTTGTCTCTTACAAATCTAAAGTCAGTGGTGTTAGTGTAGTCTTGGTGCTCCAGATGGATCTTACAGATGCGAGGCTGAACAGTCCCTAGATGCTCCTTTGATATATGCCAGTACAACAAGAAGAGGAGGTTTACGTTGCTGTAAAAACTCTGAATAATGAACGTATTCTGCCTAAGAAGTCCAGCTGCTTATTCAACACCTGCTTATAAAGAGGAAAGAAAACATCTGGAGTGGATTTAATAAAAAAATGATCAATAACAAGTCAACTGCGTTGGCCAGATTCTCCATTGAGAAAAGTTTGAGTCTATTCATGTTGTTGTGGACTTGAGGAAAATGAATCCTTCTGCAGAGTTTTCCCTGTCGAAAAAAAAATCTATTGGAATTCAAGTCTGAATTTGACCTTTTGAAATGAGGAGTCCTCATTGAAATGTAGAGCTGCTCCAGCCTTCATCTCTCAGTTGTCTTCTGAGCTGAGGCTCAAGTTTAAATTTAAATATTTGAATCTTAAGTGAATACAAAAGGCTGTTCTTAAAACACAGTGTGCGAAGAGCAGAAGTGTGTAATATCTTATATGGTGAGAGGACAAACTCTGTGTCACATTACTATCTTAAGCTGAATATGTGTTGTCACATTTCCTTCTTTAGTGAAACTTAATGAGGATTTGTCATCTATTTTTAAAATTGTGTTTATTTTAAAGGCTCAGAAGAAGTCACATCTGCACATTTGTGATTGCAGTTGAGAGATTCAGATTAAACTGATCCTGTTTGCCCTTCATTGGCTGTTTGTCAGATACACAAACTGATCTAAATGTGTTTACGTGGAAAAACATTTTATATCAAGCTTGTGTTCCAGTCCTTGGGTCACTGGAAATCCTGTTTTTGATTATAGGCAATAGTGAATGAGGTATTTAGATCCTTTTTACTTAAGTAAAATACCCTGTTAATATACTACTTATAGTACTATGAGTACTACAATTGAAACTCATGCATTCAAAAAAGTACCATTAGTACTTACAGTATCGAAAGTAAAAGTACTCATGTAGTGAAATGCTTCCTGTCAGAGTTTTATTTTTATATCTGATGTTTTTGGATAAACATTGCTGCTAC
>JAQFJA010068776.1:0-13196 GCA_029874485.1 Naso brachycentron
TAGGTAACGCAGTATTATGTTTTGCAATATCCTATTGATTGTCAAAAACACTATTGATTTTTACTACTAGCTTTCATGCAAAGATTTGTGGCAGTGGTTCATTTTGTGTTGTGTTTTTAAAATCCCTGACTGCTATTGCACAAAAAGTGTTGCTATGATATTCTGATTGCATGAAAAAATTATTTGTTTTTTTTTTTTCTTTACTCAGACCTTATGGACTTTATGGTGTGTTCTTTGTACTATGACAGTTTTCCTGAAATTAGGTTGAAAAAAAAATGCAATACATTGCCTTGCTTACAGTATTGCAATGAATTGCAGTATATCCTGTCGTAACTCCTGTATCGTGACCCATATCGTATCGCCAGATTCCTGCAAATGCACAGCTCTTATGTTCAGACGCAGTTCTCTCAAACAGTAAGATCATTTAATAGTAAAAATAAAAAAGTTGATCTCCCCCTCTCTCTACCCATCTACCTCACACACACACACACATTTAAATCTCTGTTTGTGTGAACGTTTAAACGAGAATTATTGAACACAACCAATAATAGGTGCACAAATGCTGGGACAATTGCAATAACTGCAGATATTGATCAAAGAATTTAGCCAGAGCATTAGCCCTAGCGCGCACGCACACACACACACACACACGTTTGTACTGCTATACTTGTGAGGACTCTCATTGACATAATGCATTTCCTAGCCCCTAACCATAATCTTAACTTTAAAAACTGAATGCCAAACCCTGACCTTAACCTAAACCTAATTCTAACAATAACCCTTAAACCAAGTCCTAACCCTCAAAAAGCCCTTTAAAGGCCTGTCAGGGGTTGAAAGACCAGCCAAAATGTCCTCACTTTCCAAAAAGCTTCCTCATTTCCATGGTGTAAAACTCAAATGACTAAAAATTGGTTCTCACAAAGACAGCTGTGCAAGGGCACACACACACACTAAACATGATGCATCCTATGGCCAGTTACATTGAGTTTTCTGTAAAAGCAGGACACTTTTACAGCATTTATGGGGGAATTTAATACTCAGTTATCTCACTGATGGCATATCATACTCCTACTGTTTGTTGTGTGTGTGTGTGTGTTCTTGTTGTCCTTACATTTCTTTATTAATCTAATACCTTCTAAAGTTTTTCCTTTTTGAATTGTGCCTTGCATATTTCTTCCCTTCTCCAAAGCCCATCCTTATGTTTACTTCCCTTCTGTTTATCTTTACTTTTGATTAAATGAATTTCTTTCTCCTTCTTCCTCCATCACTTCTGACTTAATGTTAATACCTTCCCCATTCTTTTCATCTTCCCCCCAACATACTTCTATTTTCCTCCTCAGAAAGCCTTCAGTTTTACATACCATAGTTTTTTTGATACTGTAGAACCTAAGAGCTTCGCAGAGCTGCTCCATGGACATGCTCAGTAGATCTGTTGTCTCCAAAGCCATCAGACTGTACAACTCCTCTTTTTTTTAAAAAAAAAAAAAAAAAGGGGGTGGGGAATGAAGGCAGCCAATCATATTACATGGGGAGGTCTACTCTAAGTAAAGTATCTGACTTTGTCACTACATATTTAAAGATATCTTATGTATAAACATGTAAACAAGTCAGTAAAATTAACTAAAAATACCGTTTTTGCTGTTAAAAGAAATATATACATGAATGTAAGGTTAACTTCAATAAAGGTATAAATCTCTCTCTCCCTCTCTCAATCCCTGCACCAGTTTACTGCTTGGTTTGCTTTACCGAACACAATGACTCTAATCCTCTCCTCATTCGTCTCAGCTCCTCTCTGTCATTCTCTCTCCTCTCCTCCATTCCTCCTTTTGATCTCTTCACTCGTCCCACTTAATCTGCTCTTGTCTTTTTTATATCTTTCCTCCTCTTCCTCCATCTCTCACCATCTCTCTTCTTCAGACTCGTTGAAATATGCCGGAGGCTATAGTATTTAAGTTTTTTTTTTTTTTTAAACATTTTTTACAATAAGTTTTTCTTCCTCTCTCTTTATGGAATATAAAACTGCTTTACATATTTTCCCACATTTTTTCCCACATCATGTTGTTTGTTCCCATGTTTTCCGCAGTCATGGTTCCTTCCACTGTCTTCTTTCAACCTCATCTCTCTCTTTTTCAATTAGTCTTTGACCAGAGAGATTAAAAGGTGAACAGAACAGAGAAAAGTGTGTAGGGATGAAAGTAGCAGATTAAAGAAGGTGAGAGAGGAGAAAACGAGGGAGATAAAAAATGGAGGAGTGGAGGGAGGGGAGGATAAAAATGAAAGAAGAGCTGGAGGAGGGGTAGAGACAGAAATAGATGCAAGAGCCTCTGGTACAAGTATGTGTTTATTTCAGATCATTTCTGAATTTGTTTAAGGGAAAGAGCTGAGTGAAATGGTTATGTCCATGTACATTTACATACACTTCCACAAAGACATACGTTATTCCACAGAGTCTTAATACAGGTGCATCTCAAAAAATTAGACTGTCATGAAAAAGTTCAATATTTCTTATCAGAAAGTGAAAACTGTAGATATTCTAGGTGCACAAGCAGCAGGGATGACCGCAGTCTTGAGAGGATTGTCAAGCAAAGCCGATTCAAGAATTTGGGGGTACTGACAAGGAGTGGACTGAGGCTGGAGTCAGTGCATCAAGAGCCACCATGCACAGAATGTCCAGGAAATAGGCTAAAAGTATTGCATTTCTAGTGTCAAGCCACTCCTGAACCAGAGACAATGTTGGAACCATCTTACCTGAGCGTTGCGATAACCTGGACCGTTGCTCACTGGTTCAAAGTCCCCTTTTCAGATGAAAGTAAATTTTGCATTTCATTTGGGAATCAAGGTCCCAGACTCTAAAGGAAGAGTGGAGAGGCACAGAATCCAAGTTGCTTGAAGTCCAGTGTGACGTTTCCATGGTCATTGATGATTTGGGGTGCCATGTCATCTGCTGGTGTTGGTCCACTGTGTTTCATCAAGTCCAGAGTCAACACAGCCATCTACCTGGAGATTGACACATGTGTTCCGTCTGCTGACAAGCATTATGATGAGATGCTGATTTCCTTTTCCGGCAGGACTTTGCACCTGCCCACAGTGCCAAAACTAGTAACTAGTAACTGGTTTGCTGACCATGGTATTACCGTGCTTGATTGGCCAGCCAACTCACCTGACCTTAACACCATAGATTATTGTGAAGAGGAAGATGACAGACGCCAACAATACAGACGAGCTGAAGGCCGCTGTCAAAGCAACCTGGGCTTCCATAACACCTCAGCAGTGCCACATCCTGATTGCCTTTGATGTAGTAATTTGTGCAGAAGGAGTCCCTACCAAGTATTGAGTGCATGAATGAACATACTTTTCAGAGGGTTGACATTTCTGATCTATAAATCCTTTTTTTGATTGGTCTAATGTAATATTCTAATATTTTGAGATACTGGGACTTTGATTCTCATGAGCTGTAAGCTGTAATCATCAAGATTAAAACAAAAAAAAGCTTGAAATATTTAACTTCATGTGTAATGAATCTAGAATAAATGAAAATTTCACTTTTTGAATTAAATTACGTTAAAAAATGAACTTTTCCACAATATTCTATTTTTTTTTAGATGCATCTGTACATCACAGCACATTATATTGATAAACTATTTAATTCAAATTTTCCCTTTAAATTTATATTTGCAAATTACAGAACACACTGATGTAGCTGCCATAACGTCGAAACTTAAGAATGAAATTTAAATGCACTTTTGCACTTTAACTGGACACACTGAAACAAAGGACACACTGAAATTGAAAACATGAAAATGAAGAGTATAAGTGTTCTTTTGTGTCACTTTAGGGCTGGGTATTGGCAAGGACTTTATGATAGGCATCACGATACATGGGTCACAATAGGATGTAGTGTATCACGAAAATTAATATTGCGATACACTGCCGTATCAGCTTTTTAGCACAGCCCTACACTACACTACACAACATTGTGTCAGAGGGTTCATCGACCACTTCTGTCATGGATATGGCAGTGGGCTATCCATTCAATGCGTTTTATGACAGTGACTGACATAAGTGGTTATACAGGGCATAAAGCAGTTGTATGTATGTTGCTCGTCCCGATGTGATGAGCCATGTGTTAAGAGCGCACCAAGCTAATAAAAGTCAGCATTGTCGCACCGACAAAACTCTCAAGAGTTTTAGAGTAAACAAACAAGTTTATTACATGATGTCAGACACAGCTGAGGATGGTGCAGTTTTACCTGCCTGAGAGGTTTTGTTTTGAGAAACCAGCGGAGTAGCCTGAGTGGAAGAAATTTTTTACCCAGTACAGGACAGCTACTGAACTGAACGAAGAGGACTGCCCAGTTTAAGTGAATACACTGGTGTATGCAGTCGGAAAGGAGGAAGAACACATTTGAGCTCTTTCACCTACGGACAGGGGTAAAGTGAAGATGTAGATGTAGTAATGGCGAAGTTTGATGCCTATTTCATCCCGAGACGCAACGTTATTCATGAACTTGCATGTTTCAACCAGAGAGTGCAGCACTTGGGCGAGCACAGAGACATTTATCTGTGCTTTGTATGACCTGTCTGAGCACTGCAACTGTGGCACAAATCAAAAGGAACACATCAGAGACCAAATTATGGTAGGCATCTTTGACAAAGACCTATCCCAGAAATTACAACTAATTCCGAACCTCACTCTGGAGATGACGGTGCAAGAGGCACGGCAGTCAGAGGTAAAGACACAGGTTGACTAGCAGGAGGTGTCACAACAACACGGGGGTGGTGCTCAGACAAAATGGTGGCACCAGCACTGCACCAAACATAAGCACAAAGACAAAGACAATGATCGTAAAAAGTGTGGATGAATAAATAAATTATAAATGAATAAATAAATGCCCAGCAAGACAGTTAACTTACAACACATGTGGGGGAAAAAAAGGGCACTGGGAAAGAGTGCAAAAGCGGGCTACTGTTTAGGTGTGCATTGGTCTCTAAGTCCTGTCTGTTTTCTTAAGTCTCATGTTTTGTTTCTTCAATGACTGTACAGCACTTTGCATTTTGACATGTTTGAAAGGTGCTATATAAATAAAGATTGATTGATTGATTGATTGAGGTGACTGAGAATGAGAGACATGAACAGCATTACCTTTGCTCAGTTAACAGCACATCACACGATGATGATGAGGGGACAACGACATTAGACATTTGCAAAAAGCCTGTAGAGTTTAAAATTGACTCTGGGGTTGACTGCAGCAAATTGAGAGAGACTGTTTACAAAACACTTGAGCTTGGACAGTCCTACGCAAGGCTAAGAAACTACGTGGTTGAACTGTTTGGGTCAGTTTATCACATGATCCAGCTAAAAGGGCAAAATACACACAATCAGGCTCTCTGTTGTTAAGGGTGACAATGTGAATAACCTGCTCAGCCAGCCAAAATTATTAGCAATGGGGTTAGTAAAGCAAGTGTATGAGATCAGTAGCAGCGAACAGTTGTCTGACCTACTGAAAACACAGTCTGTTAGAATAGCACTACAAGAAAGTGCTCAGTCTTATGCAGAGTCCCCATACCCCTGTTAAGTGCAGAAAGAGAGGAGCTAGACCATATGGCAGCTAACATCATCAAGGCTGTGACCGAGTGGAGCGCCCTGATGGAAGATGAAAGAAAAGAATTTGGAGAATTGATAGCCATAGCTGAGCAGCTTCACAGTTTTTTCATCACTTGATGCACCTTTAGGGTCCTGGCAGATTCCTCTGCATTAGAATAGCCAGAGGTTAACCACCTTTGTAACACCGTATGGACGGTACTGCTTCAAGCGTCTGGACTGCAGGGAGTTGCAGTCCACATGGATGATATAACTGTTCAGGGCAAAGACATGAGTGAGCGTTATGAGTGGCTGCAGAAAGTCATGGAGCAACTAGAGCCAGCAGGCCCTAAGTTGAACACAGAAAAGTGTGTGCTGAGAAAAACTACGTTGTACTTCGTGGGCCAGGTGGTCAACAAAGAAGGTGTGCGACCCAACCCAGTTAAAGTGTCCACAGCAAACATCCTCAACCCACCAGAAAACATCCAGGAGCTTAAGAGAGCCCTCGGCGTGATAAATTACCTGGGAAAATATATTCCTGACTAACTGATACGATCAAGGTCAGTGTGGATCTTGGAGTGCAGCAGGCAGCCCTTGCCAAAATTAGAGCGTCTCACAACATCACCCATCCTTGTGTATCATTATGTCAACAGGAGCACAGTGGTCTCAGCTGATGCAAGCAGCTATGGGATTGTTGGCATCCTGCCACAGCTCCATGGTGAGGACTGGAGACTGGTGACTTCTGTTAAAGGTGACTGAGTGAGCTGAAACAAGGTACTCTAAGATAGAAAAAGAGTGCCTGGCATCTGTGTGGGCGTGAGAGACTTGAGAAATGTCTCTATGGCCTGCCTGCATTTAAACCAGTTACAGACCACAAGCCCCTCATTCCACTGTGAACTTCCGAGATCTTGTCAACACACAAATCCGCTGCCAGAGACTTCTCATGTGATTGATGAGGTTCAACTTGAAGGCTGAGTACACACCTGGGAAAACTCTGGTTGTTGTGGACATGCAATCCAGGAGCCCGCAGCCAGACATGGAGCACAGCAGAGACAGATGCACAGATGTGAGTGCTGTTTTGCTGCTGTAATGAGGAGCGTTCCAGCATCCCCAATGAAAATGGATGGCATCCAAGCAGAGACTGTATCTAATGAGCAACTTCAAGAGGTGATCAGGTACATTAAAAATGGGTGGCCTGAATACATAACACACACACACACACAGACATGTGAGGGAGTATTTTCCTGTGAAAAATGAATTATCCATACATGAAGTGCTGGTAAACAGGGGGAGTAGGAGAGTGATACCAGAGATGATGAGGGCAGAAATATTAGAACAAATTCATGATGGCCATCAAGGACTTAACAAGTACAGAATGAGACCCAACACTTCAGTGTGGTGACCTGGCATTGCTTCACAAATCATGCACAAAGTGGAACACTGCAGGTACTGTTGGGAACATAGGAGGGAACAGAACAGAAAGCCTCTCCTGTCAACACTTCTCCCAGACAGGCTGTGGAAGAAAATTGGCGTAGATCAGTGTTAATTTCATTGACGAAAACTGTGATGAAAATTATTCGTCAGTGACCCCATTTTTCCAGATGAAGACGAGACGAAGAGGAGCTAAAAATAGATCTGTGATGGTGAAAACTGTGACGAAAGATATGTTGTTATTTAGTTGACGAGACGTGATGAGATGAAAATGTCAGTTATAAATAACAGGGCACGCGAAAAAAGGAATGATTTTTCCCTCAGTCGTGCATCCTGTCTGCCTGTCAAACTCTACTCTCTTTGACGTGTCATGCTCATACATGTGACATGCACGTGCGCGCACACTCTCCTCCCAGGTGTAAAATGTAATGGATCAGGAGCGGCGGACAGAGGACGGTGTGCTATCTAAGTTGATCAAGGACAGGTGATTGGGAGATGAAAAAGGGCAGAGGAACGGTGACACAGGAGAGGCGACTAACGTGAAGAAGTTTATTCCATACAAGTTTGCAGCTGGCGAATGGAAGCAGCTGAACAGAGGCTGCTCCACTGAGACGTTTACTGGAGTAACACGGGCCGATAGGCAAGAAGTACAGCCGGGACAAGGAGTCAGACGGACTGCTGCAGAACAAGCCACATCGACATGGAAAGACTTGGTTCAACACTCCACTAAAGAACCATGCGAATTGTCCTGTGTGTGTGAGAGCTGCTGATAGTGTGAGAGTGATTTAGGGTTCTCTTTGTCTTCCTGCAGTACTGGGACAAAGACATTCTCATCTTAAGGACTTTTTTAATTGCATTTTAAAGGACCTCTGTTTTTTTTTTTTTTTAATCTGATTTTACTGTGATATTTTAGCTGTTTAAATAAATCATTTAAACTGATCATTGGTGCCTTGATTTTCTTAACAGTGGAAACACTTATTGCTGGTGTAAAAGACAGGACCTAACATTCGTGTGACATTCTTATTTTGTAAAATGTAATGAGTTTTGTACGACTAAAAATGGACTAAAACTGTGAGGGATAAAAATGACTAAAATGTGACTAAAACTAATATGCATTTTCATCTTAACACTGAGACTAAGACTAAATTAAAAATAGCTGCCAAAATTAACAATGGTGTAGATCTATGAGAACATGACAAAGAGAACTTCCTCATCATAGCAGACAAGTACTCCAGATATCTGGAAACACTCCACTTGTCAACCAAAACAAGTGCATAAGTAACTTCAAGCTGAAATCTGCAATCACCAGGCATAGAATACCAGAAGAGGTTGTCAGTAACAGTTCAGCAGTGATGTTTTCAGAAACTTTGCCTGTGAGGATGGACTTTAGGCATACATCCTCTAGCTCCCACAACCCACAGAACAAACTCCTGTACTGTCATTTCAACACACAAACACAAGTCGAAATGCAGTGGATAGTCTCCCAAGATATCAGTTTAGCTATCAGAAACTACCTTGTGTGCACACAATTGTTACTCGTGTTCACAAGATATGTTTTGTTTTGTTTAGTTTGCCCATGTCCCTTTAGGGGCTCTGTATGTTCCTGATGTTCAAGTCAAACCAAGTAAGCAGATCCTTTCCCACTGTTTCAGTCTTTTCTTCACATTACAGAAGACAGATTGGTTCATAATAGACTTTGCAGAGAGAGCACAAAATGTTGCAGACAGCGTCAGTTTGTTTGTTGCTTACAGTTGGCTGAGTGTTGCAGCTGGTTCCAGCATCTTCTCAGAACAGATGACACTATATGCGTGTCTCAAAAATTAAGAAAAGTCTGCACACTTTTACGCACAGTGTGGTGATTGCTTCATTAAGAGGATCAGCCAGGATTTGATGGTAATTAATGTTCTTTATTCTGCTTCACATCCTCACAGGTCGGCTGTTACACACAGGTCCCAGGTTTATACGGTAAAATTGTTATAAGGCAGCTCCATCAGAATCGTTTTATTTCACAATGAGATTTAAGCTCACAACCCACTTGATTCCCCGACTGTAGATTTTGACCATATCACTCAATACCAGTTCAGTATCATTCAAATCTCACAACCTTTGAAGACAGAGAGAGAGAGAGAGAGAGAGAGAGAGAGAGAGAGAAACTGCGCCGATTTAATACACGGGTCTCACTGGCATTAAATGGCACCGTGGTAACTGCTGGCTAATTAGTGCTGGCCTTTGTGAATTAGACGGTATTTGCAACATAAAAAGGGGGCAATTCTGCACCAGATTTTTGAATATTACCTAATTAACAAACATGCAAATGGGACAGGCGCAGCTAGGAGTGGCAGTGCAGTTTATATGCATTTCATCCTTTGCACGTGCTTTGTGGAATGAACCCTATTTTTTCTCTCATTTGCACAGGTTTAGTGGTCACAAAAGCAGTGCAATCCTTTTGTGGACTTGGCCCTTTGTATCCACACTGATCCTCCAAACGCAGTCTAAATCACGGATATTTTTTTTCTGCTGCGTTTGCTGTAATGTTAAAGTGTGACACTCGTGTGAATGAGTTTTTTTTCTTTCTTTTATTTATTACATACTTATACATGAGCCTGAAGTATCTCAAATTGTGGTAAGTGGCGTGAATTTGTGAAGTTTTATGAGAATGACGAATCAAAAATTTACACAATGGCACCTACCCCAATCAGCCTTTCTGGAGCCAAGGAAAACCCTGTACACAGACAAACATAAACCCATATGGCACATGGTCACACACACACATACACACACACACACACACACACACACTCCAACATACGCACACACAAACACACGCACAACCAAGAGCATGATTCCCTCCAAACTAACACCTGAAAGAGATAATTAGAAAATAATATGTTTTGATGTACTTGCTGATTGTTAAGTGAAATCAGTTTAAGCAGTGTCCTTATGATTTGATTACTTGAGATGAATTTCAATACAGGGCTGGTAGAGAGGTTAAAATAAGGCAAACTGTGCATTGTTACCTTAGTAACAAACTCACCACCCCTCACCTGTGTGGTTGCTCCGGTCACTCTGACACACAGGGGACAGGAGAGAAATCAGCCAAGAAAATGTCAGGTTAGGCAACGCAGGAAATAAGAAGGAACAAAAGACGGCAGGTATAATCAAGATGGAGAGGTGGAGAAAATGAAGGGGAGTAAAAAGTGAGCAGTAAAGACAAAAAGAGGAGGAAGGGGTGAGGAAGAATAAGAAGTAGAAGAACAAACTTTGAAAAAAGAACGGCGATTACAAGAGGGAGAGTGTGTGACGGAAGAAAGAGGAGACAGGCTTTCCAGTCCTTCTACATGCCCATCACTCACACTCACACACACACAAACCACAGAAGCTTAGTATTTTTCCAAGGCCCATTTAGTGTGATATGCTGTCACATAACAGCATAACATTCGTCATTCTTTTTCTCTCTCTTTTCTCCCTTCCCTCCTATATCCATCTACAAATATTTAATCATGTGGCTCGCTCTATCGTTTGCCTCATATCTCTCTCTCTCTCCTGTGCTACCACATAGACTCTGTTGTTTATTTCCTCTGTGCAGCCTGAAGCAAGTGTGAACCTTCACACATGGACAGTAGTTAAAAGACATTGCCAGAGTCTGGACCTTGAAATTTGTGCTCAGTTTTGACAAGTCTGACTACCTGTACTTTTGTTGTGTCATGCTTCTTCCTTGACATTCTGACATGTCATTTTAGGAAAAGCATAGATGGTTTTTAACATTAATATTAAACCAACATTACGCAACTTTTTTTAACTTAGAATGACAGCTTCAACATCAATTTAATGGTACACCAATTTATAACTGGCTGAATAGTGTCTTAGTCTTAGGCAGAACTGTTTTACCTAAATTTTACCAGCATATTCGGATACCACCAGAGGAAATGTTATCCTGGACTATGTGCACACAAGGATTCCTGCCAGCTACAGAACCCTCCCACGTCCACATTTAGATTTATCAGACCATATGTCCCTGTTTCCTCTGTCTACTTACACCCAAATATTAAAGAGGGTCAAACCAACAGTTAAAAAAATACAGTGGCTCTACAGGATTGTTTTGAGAGCACCGACTGGTAATGATGCTGCAACTCAAGATAACAACATCAATCTTGAGAACTACACAACTTCAGTAACATCATTTATCAGCAAATGTGTTGATGTGGTGATCCCAGAGACAGTGAGATCATTTCCCAACCAAAAAGCCTGGTTGGATGAGGGTCTGTGAATGTTCTCATTTGTCTAGGTCATAGTTATCTGGGCAACTGAATTGAAAGCAACTGAACTTGGTAATATGTCTGCAAAGACGTTTCACCTCTTATCCATCAGTTTCATCAGTTTATGCACATCTGACTAGACTGGGCTAGTCTGACTTGGGCTAGTCTGGGCAGTCAGACTAGTCCAGGCTAGTCAGACACGCGTGAACTGATGAAGCCCCTTGGATTGCTTTTGTTTTGTTAGTGAAGCCAGGTAACGCAAAGACATCCAGGACATGTTGAACTCACTTCATAGTATGGCGCCAAGGTAACTGATGTCAGTACTGATATCTTCAACATTTCACTCTCTCAGGAGATTGTACCCACCAAGACAGCCACCATCGTCCCTGTACCTTAAAGTCTGCAGTGTCAACATCTATGACTACCGCCCTGTGGCTCTCACTCCAATACTGATGAAATGCTTCAAGAAACTGGTTCTCCAGTACATCAAAGATAACATCCCTGCCAACCTGGATCCTCATCAGTATGATTTCGGAAGCAACAAATCCACAGAGGATGCCATATCCACTGCCCACCACTCAGTCTTCTCACACCTGGAGAATAACAACAGCTACAGCTACTGTGTTATACCTTTATGGGATAGGCTACACAACTAGAATTGGAAACACATACGGTGGCACTTTGTAATGGGGTTGTGAAAATTGATAGACTCTACAATCAATCTGTGCTACAGTGTATTTTTTGACAAGGCAGGGAAGGAGCTAACCCAGCCTGACTAGCACAGCCCCGTCCGCCAAACTGCATTGGGGGAAACACTGATTTTTTACATGCTCCTTTTCGTGCATCAGCAGGGATTTATTCATTTCACTTAAATACAACCACAATGTCTTAATGTTACCTCATGTTTGGTGATCAAAACCTGCATTCAAGGGCAAAACATGGCTAATGTACAGGAAGGCCCTGTAGAAGGTGGTTAAAACTTTCCAACAACACATCATTGGTACCCATCTACAGAGCATCAGTTACATCAGTGAAATGAGATGTCTGCACAAAACCCAGAGGATACTGATACTGAAAGACAACACCCACCCCAGCCCCAGTCACAATGGCTGGCACAATGCTGCCATTTGGAATAAGGTACAATAGTATCCGCTGCTATCCACCATACTACAGGCATCTTCCCACAGGCTGGGAGAAGTTTAAATTCATTGCTTTACACTCAACTACACCCTCCTATGAAGCAGCAGCAATGAGCTAAATCAGAATTTTATTTTTGGACTGCAAAAATGACAAACTCCTCTTATATCTTGAATCGTAGTAATTAGTCCCACCTAGAAGATGGCAGGGAGTGGTGGAAAATGGGCACCGTATTTGAAACCAGAAAAGCCCAACAATGGAAACAGGTTTAAACAGCCTTAACAGATATCATGACAGTGGTCAAGAGACAGAAAAGCCGAAGAAGAAGCCCCCCCTCCAATATCAAACATGTTTGATATTTACGACTCCTGATCTGGCTGCCTTCGACGGAGTACTCGCAGTAGCCAATGAGAGCGAGCAGACCAGGACACGTCACCAACCAGATGTTGCGTACTTAGTTACAAAAATGGAAACAAACATAAACAAAACTATGCCCCAAGCCAAGTGGAATATTAAAAATGAAGACCAGCTTGTGGAATTTTGGCAACGCGAGTGCTGTTTCATGCAAGACAAACCAGAACAGGGCTGACAGGGGAAAGGTGAGGGCAGAAATCATCTGTGTTGGACATAACAGGTGAGTGAATGGGCTAATGCTAACAAAGTAGCAACAACTTCTAGCATCAACTGTTATTATTATTATTATTATTATTATTATTATTATTATTATTATTATTGTGAGATCAATTCCCACTGTGAAATGGTTACTACAAACGTCAGATGTGTGGTCTTGC
>JAQFJA010068829.1:0-13180 GCA_029874485.1 Naso brachycentron
TTAGAGTTCTGAATATAAAGCTACATGCTAAAGCTACAGATCACAGGGCAGCCGCTTCAACTTGTGTTTCACTTCATTCATTAAACAAACAAGGACCCTCGTAACGATTCAGGACCCATTTAGGACAAGCGGAGGACACGTCTCTTTGTATAATAACCTTAAAAGTAAAGTTGGGCTTTTTTGTCGGATTTGAGTTCGAGTTACGAACGGTGGAAACTGTTGTGAGCTGCTATTTCTAGACTGCAGCCATAGACTTTAGCTTAGTGCCAGCCTTGCTGTCACTCGTCACGGCTATAATTAACTCAAATTAACAGGCTAATATCCACCAATGACAGTGTAACGTGGCCTCAGTGTTTATCGAAGGGTTACTGAAGCATAACATAAACATAAATCTCCTTCAAACCTCGCCGAATAATGAGCATCACTTTTAAAAGTTAACCACGACGAGCTCAAAATCTAAAGAACCAGCCTGAAAATGATGAAAATTTGCAAAGATTGTATGAGCTTCAATGGAGTACAGCCATGTAGTCGTCAGACCTCGGTCAGAGTTGGCAAATGCTACTCTCTGATTGGCCTGTTGGCATTCAAGGGTGGTGCTAAGCAAAGGGTCAATCACAGAAAATACATTACATGCAATAATTAGCTATATAAAACAAGGTAATCAATGTCAAACAAACTGGTAAAACATTACATAGGCCTGTAGAGATACAAAGTGATGTAGAGGTGAGAGACAGTGAAATCTAACTAATGACATAATGACAGACAAGGGATGCAGATCATGTAAGTTACCAAGGCTCATTGATCCTTCCTAAATGATGCCATGACGTGCCTTAACTTTGTGGAGTAACCCAGGCTGTTCAGTTTACATGCTCAGTAAACTTAATCGTGCAATAGTTACTGCATCGTCTGAAGCAGTATTGTAGACATAATTTTCGCCAGGTTGTCTATGTTTAAATTGTCTGCAAGGAGCAACACAGTCAGGATGCATGGGGCAGAGTAGTGCCTCTTTGAGTCCATCTTTGGAAAATTGTAGTTTTCACCCTGGCACAACACATCTCATCTGCTGTTGCATGATTACGTAGCCTAGTGAAAGTGCGGTTGGATTCTCTCAGCACGGCAGTTGTCCTCCTAAGTCCTTTTGAGTTCTCTTGTCTCCTTTCCTAGACATCATGATGTTTTCCATTGGGGTTAAGGAAAAGTGATTGGGAAAGGACTTAGGAGGTGACTATTTGACTGCAGGGGAAGAGCAGAAAAATAATCAGGATGTTGTCAGTTCTGGTTCTGTTGTCGGCGCCTCTCAGCTGAACTGGACAGAAAGTCACATTTGAAGAGTAAAGTTAAACTAATTCACCTGCTCAGTTGGTTTACATGCTGACAGCACCTGTCTTCCATGACTGAAGCAGGAAGTAACAGAGAGACCCATAAGTCCTGTTTCCCATCGGCCTCACCTTCACAAAGGAGACATTAACAGTAATTGGGAACGGGTCAGTAACCAGGCAAAGACAATAAGCGGTGATGAAGGAGGGACTGGGACAGATGGAAGGAAAGAGGAGAGGAGGAAGTGTGAAGGGCGGACTAGAACTTTCCTCTGTTTCACAGCCAGTTTACTCAGTTCTGTGGACGTTAGCTACATTAAAGGTTCATTCAAGTGCGATTGGTTTGACACATGAACGTTTGTTCCCTCATCAGTCTGTGAAAGCGGCTGTGGAGTTTTAAAAGACACAGCTGTTTATCGTGCAGAGAGGCTCCTCCAGTTGCATTATGGGAAAAGCAGGATCAGCGTTATTGGACTGAGAGTTGAGATCTGTTAAAGATTCGTCTTATTCTTCGATAACCAGCATTTAAATGTAAACATAAATTGTTTTTTAAATGTTTTAACAAACACTGATTCCATCCACTTTGTCCAGTGAAAGATGTTGCACATCACAGCTTTTTATTTTTAACAGTGTTTTCAGTGGGACCTTCAGACCTTCAGATGGTTAATGATCAGCAGTCAGGCTGCTTTTGTCAGCTTCTCTCTGTGAATTCTAATTATTTTCAACTTCAATTTAGCCCTTAAATGCCTCTTTCATAACAGATGTGCTGTAAAGTGAAGATGAGGAAATGATCATTTAATTATTGATGCTTTAACAAGAGCAGTTGAATCAGACTGAGACTCACAATCTTCTGACAGAACAATGGATAATAAAAATGATCACTGTGCCTTTTGATGCAGAACAGCTGATAAAAAAATCAGTTTAATAAAGTTTAATTTAGAATTTGCTTCCTGATCAGCCTGCAGATGCGGAACAATGGTCAGTGATTTGGAGGGTGGTGAGTTGATTAAAGTGAACAGATAACAAAACGTTTCTACTTGATGCTTTTAATCATCTCCGCTGAGTTCTTTTATTAAAATATTCGACAGCTCTAAGTTTCCTCTGATGATGAATGAAGTGAAACAAAGTGTTGAACTGCTGATCACTGTGTGTTCAGTCCAAAGAAGTCCCTGAATGCCTCCGTCACCTCTGGCTGACAGCTACAAAGCTGCAGAAACAACATTTTCTGTTTTTATCAGATATGGACACACTGGGAAGGGTATCTTCACATTTTTCAGACAGAATCTGGACTTTTCATGAAGATGTTTCAATGCCATCCTCATAGTTTGATTGACAGGTAAAGACAACAATAATGAGCACAGAGCACATATGATGGAGTCAATAAAAAGTCTTGATCGTGGCCACAGAGACAAAACCTCCCTTCAGTGTTTCATCTCAGTCTTCTCTGATGCTAATCTGGGATCCACAGATGGCTTCATTCAGGCCGATGCCTCAAACTGAATGAGCCGGCTTCAGACGGCTCCACTGAGGGTTTGAAGTGCCCTGATGGTGGATTTGTACCATATGTTGTCATGTAGCAGATGTCCTCTGTGCCGAGCTGCAGGTATTATCTCCTTCACATGTAACGGTTCACTTCAGGGACGAGCGTTTGGTTTAGTCATTTTCTGCTCCCTTACTCAGGAGGCTTGTTGTTGTTGTTGTTGGTGGTGGTGGTGGTGGTGGTGTTGAGATGATGATGTGATAAATATAATTTGTGCCTCAGTCGAGCCTGACGAAGCTGCTGTGTGACTGTTAGTGTGAGTGCAGATGAAAGTGATGCTTCCATCAGGGGCTGTTAGTGAGTCATCAGCTTCTGGGGGAGGAGACGATGAGGAAGTCTGATCTGCCTCCATCTTTGTCTCATGGCTCCACATCACTGTTCCAGGTTTATGAACTTAAACAGATGACGCTGACCAGCAGAAACAAACGATAATGCCCAAAAACGGTCCAACCCATCAAATGTGAGGCCTTAAAGCAACACTATGCAACTTTGACCATGACCTGCTGCTTCAAAAAACAAAACTTATGGATGCACATAAATACGTTGCACAAAACAGCCTCAACTCTGGCTCTGGGCCTCAACTCTGTGATTCACGGAGGTTCCTGAAAGCAACATGTAGGATGCCTGCAGACTGAAGCTGCATCTGCAGCAGCGGGTCATTGTTGGTGACAGCTCGGCTAAATAAGAGGCTGCAGACAGACAGAGCAGTCGTAGGACATCAGAGGGAAAACCAGAGGACATTTTCTCCATATGACTCGGTTTCACTAAAGTTGCCGTTATGTGCAACATATTAACGTGCATCGTATAGTTTCGTTTTTCAAAGCAGCGGGTTGGGTCAAAGTTACATAGTGTTGCTTTAAAGTTGCAATAGTTAACTTCTGCTAATGAGCAAACAGGCTAACCTTAGCTGTAGCATGAGACCTGTTGGGAGGCAACTCTGCTGCAGCCTCCCCTCCCTGTTTTTACTGCAGCTTGCGATTTATTCCGTTTGTTGTCTCTCTCTTTAAGTCCAGTTTGAACTGAGACCAAACAGTTGCAGGGAAAGTTGCAGCAGAGTAAACTGCTCCGTCTCAGCTCGAGCTCGAGCTGACTGACGGTGTAGCTTGCAGACACTCTGTTGTTGGCAGAGGCGAGTCAGAGCATGAGATGCGAACAGCTAATCAGCTTGTACCGACATCACCTGTCGCTAAGAAACGCAGTGTAGACTGGCCAATCAGGACAGAGAGTACAGAGAGCATCACTGATTGGGCAAATAGAACAGGAGCGATAGGATTTTTACCACTCCTAAATACAGAGGCATGATGGGAAAACACAGAGATCTTACAATACTTTCCAAGCATGTCACTTACTAATAGCTGTCTGTGGTTACTACGTTTTTTTTCCCAAGTAGAACACAAAAAAAGATATTGATGTTTTACCCAAAGTTACAGCTGCAGCTTTAATAAAGCATGTAGTGTAAGACATTTGATGAAAAACTCTGACACGTAAAAGGTTAAAGGTCAGAAGTTTTACAGACTGAGGCATTTTTAAGATGACAGATGCTAAAAACAGAAAAAAATACTTAATAATAAAAAAGAAGAAGCATTGTTGGTTATATTTTTGGAGCCAAATGATTTTGACAAACCCAATTGAACAATTGAATGAATGAGAATATTCAGACACCTAATTGAACAAGCGCTGTACACTTCAGGCTACACGCCGTAGATCTAATAGGGCCAGAGGTCTTCAAATAACACTGAGTCAAGTGACAACACCTGAGGCTGTTTGTCTAACTTTACACAGCGCCCGCTAGAGACAATAAAGGCTTTAAACTAACACCTGAAATCACTGAGTGAAAAATAAAGTGGAAAATCATATTTAAACCTTTAGATACAAATACAAACAGAAGCTGCATCATTTGATGTCACAATTAACTGCAACAAACTTTCGTCATCACTGACAAACATGATGCTGCAGATGAGTTGTGCTCCATCACATGAGATGATTCTGCAGACAGTTTTCTTCAGCATGTAACACACGTTCACATTTCTGCTGCAGCTGTTACTGCAGCTGAAAGTGTGTCTGCACTGCAGTGCTGCTGCAGCTCAGTTACAGATCTGCTCTCACAGGGACTCTGAGTAAACACAGAGCTGACGTGTGTGTGTGTGTGTGTGTGTGTGTGTGTGTGGGCTCAGGTGGTGAAGCTCTGCTTTCTCTGCATTAATAATTAACTTCCATCAGCTCCTCACTGATGAGATGGAATTGTGTTTTTGTTGCTTTTTTTGGTTTGTTTGTTTGTCTGCTTGTCTCCGTCTCGCTGCCTTCGAGCAGTTCAGTTCAAAGTGACTTTATTAACGAAAGCATTCAGAAACACAGAGCCAAAATACTCTGTCTGCATTCCTGGATGATGCTGTGTGTCGATGGTGATGATTGTGAAATTCAGCTCTGCGGGCATTTTGCTTTCCAGGTTCGACCATTTGTTTAATTTGGTCAAATTCCCATAAAAACAGGACCACACACCTCACTAACGTAGAAAATAATGGTTCAATGATAAGTTTGAATTATCAGTGCAAGATTCAAATTAAAATTTGACTTTTTATTTTCTCTCTCTCTCTCACTCTGTCTTTCTGTAGAAGTGAAGATGCCATAAGCCAGATGGCTGTCCCTCCCTTCTCGACTCCCCCTCCTCCCCCTGTCCTCAGCCCCGTCAGCTCAAAGGTAACAACACACACATTAACACACCCACAGATACAGAAATGTCCCTGTCTTTACTGCCCATGTACTTTTGTCCATGTAGTTTACAGTCTTGTTTATGTGTTTTGAGATTGTTGGCATATGATTGGTCAGATATGTAATAATAACGTTGATTATAATAAAACCGTCTGCCAGCATCTAACAGTAACAGAGAAAAATGTTTTTTTGTCAGCTTTGAAAGCAATGTGCATCTTCAGATCCTTGTTATTAATGACACAGCTAGTGGTCAAAAAAACTGTAGCTAGCAAGTTGTCATTCACACGAGCGTCATCCTCTTTGTTGACCAAAATCGTGACATGACACACAGACTAAACACTGAATCCTAGAAAATAAATTACAATCATATTTACATTTTCAATTCTAACCTCTGACTCCATTATACTAACTAGCTTGTTGTTTGCAGCTAAGCCACTGCCAACCAATCAGCTAAGCTCCGGCTATGATTAGCAGCTTAGTGGTGCCCTGCCTTGCATTTTGCTAATTTCAAAACTGATTGACATAAAACACAAATTATTATCATGGATCACGTGAACTGGAGGTATGTGTCCATTCAGATAAAGTTAGCGTGCTAGCCTGCTTAGGTTAACCAGATAGCTCTAACTGAGCTGGACTGCATGCATTTGAAGCTGAGCAGTAACGTTTGCTGACAAAGCAGCTAGCAAACAGTGAACTAACTGATCTAACGAAACAGCCCCACTAGTCTGGTTGAATTAGCCAATGTTATCTTCTTAAAATCATGTGCGTAGCTTTGTTAGCTACCTAGCTAGCTGTTCATCTGCATTAGCAAAACAAGTTAATATTAACTAGTGTTAGTAAGCTAACTTCATAATAGCTGTGTTTGAAACCGTCCACTTATTTACTCACCCACTATTCACTATATAATGGTAAACTATATGGGGATTGACCGGGCGAGATTTCAAACACTACACTGAAATTTTTTTAAACATCATTGTATCAATAGATGCGCCAGATATTTGTGTGACGCAAACAGATGTGCATAGATGCCGCCTTTGCCGCTGCTGTAGATAAGACAGCACATGTACATATTACATATCATATCATGGTAAACACATATGGGCGCGTCCAACATCATGTTAACAAACTGAGCACTCAGGAGGACATCATTGAAATTTATGGAGGTTGTATCAATGTAACGCTAAATTGTTGAAATTCCAGTGATGTGGAAGTTTGCTTTTGCCAGCTATGGTCCTGTATAAGCTGTAAAAGCTGATCAATTTAGTTCACAAACTCACAAGCTAAAGTCAGTTCACTCATGAGCTAATGGCTAACTTAGCTATCGGTGGCTTAAGCTGTGAGATGATTCCCCTGAATGTTTTGCTGCTTTTGCTCCAGTATTTGCTTCTCGGCACAGACGGAGGTGAAGGCAAACTCGCCTCAGGCGTCTAATAAGATGTCTTTAGTTAATTCATTGACCAACTTCTATTAGCTAACATGTTAACTAACAATGCAAACCCTATTGGTTCTCTGGTCACTTCTATGGAAATACACGGCTGCATTGCGTTGTAGCATACTGGAGAAATTGTAGGTACATGTCTGCTCACTGGAAAATGCTGTGCATTGTGGGTATTTTATAGTGAACTATATAGTAGATCAAATTAACAGCTGAGAATTCAGACACTAACAAAATGGTGACCACACTATATAGTCTACAATAATAGGGAACAGTTTCGAACACATAGCTAATATCTAAACATATTTTACATGTTTTGCAATAATGTTAGCTCTGACTTTGGACTGTGTGGTGATCACTGTAGTTCTGTTGGCTTCTGGTTGTTTGTTGACGTTAGCAGACTTCTATGGTAATCTTAATTAGTGTTGCACAATCAGGGAGAAAAAGAGGCAAAGCACTGAGGGGCATACCACCTCATTTCTACTTACATACGTGTAAGAGGGCGAGTCAACCGAAAATTCATTCTTTACTAAGAGAATCTCTGCGATATCTGATGTCGTGTAGTATTTCAGTCCAGAATTTGCCTTGAGTATGTTCAAAAAAATTACGCTTTTGTCAGTGGATTTTGGAGAGACCGTATGACAGCGTGCTAGCTTGTCTAACAAGCTGCTGTAGCTAACAGGCTATTTTCTTCAGTTGCTCATTTGGATTTTCAAGTGAGTTGGTTGAAGACAGTTTATGGAATTAAAGCTCTAGGGGGTACAGCAGTTGAACTAGTCTTCTTAATATTGTCCCATCTGATGTGCGTACAGCACAAGATCTCACAAGTCCATCTCTTCCTGGGAAAAGTTCCTTGATGATCCCAGTCTTCCAAATCTGGCGCAGGGTTCTCTCTTCTCCAATGAGCACCAGATCTCCCTCCCTCAGCGGGGCAGAATGTGAGTTCTTACTTGTGTGGGCAGATCTCAGCTCCAGTAAGTACTCCCCTTTCGATCGAGTCCAGAAGTTGTTGAGAAGACGCTGGCGATATTTCCATCTCCATGTCAGCTCCTCTCTGCTGGAGCGGGGTGTGTGACTGGCAGCATGGAGGGGCTTGGGTGGCAGGGAGCAGAGACGTCTTCCGATCAGTAAGTGAGCTGGAGTGAGGGGCTGAGGCTCTTCAGGTTCATTATAAACAAAGGTGAGTGGTCGTGAGTTTATTGCTGCTTCTGCTTCTGCCAGTAGAGATGTCATTCTCCTCAAAGCTCAGTGAAGCTCTTCCCATGACTTTCCTCAAACATGTTTTAACTGATCTAACCACCAGGCTGCTCGTTCTGCGATGTACTTCCATGTGATGCCCTTTTCAGTGAAATACCTTAAGAGCTCAGGCTCCTTGATGGCTGCCCAGAGTTCTCTGAGGTCTTGATCAGCTCTTTTGAAAGTCCGTGCATTATCTGAATACACAGTCCTACAGAGGCCTCGTCTGGATGTGAATCTCTTGAATGCCAGGAGGAATGTCTCTGTTGACATGTCGGACACCAGCTCCAGGTGGACTGCGCGTATATATGCCTTTTCCATCTTGTCTTTTTTCGTCTTGACATACAGAGGGCCTGCAAAGTCCACTCCAACAGTCTCAAATGGAGGTGATTCTGTAATGCAATCTCTCGGCAGGGGCGCTGTTGTCTGCTGCATCGCCTTTACTCTGAATCTTTTACATGTAGTGCAGGTTGCAATGATTGTCTTTGTCATTTGTCGGGCTTGTGGAATCCAATATGTGTCTCTTAGTTGTATTAAAGTGTCTCTCATACCTGAATGCATCACTTGGTCATGACAGCGCCTGATCAACATTTCTGAGAGTCTGTGGTCTGAGGGCAGGATGTATGGATGCCTCTCACTGAAGCTCATGTCTGAGTGTTGCAGTCTTCCTCCCAGACAGATCAAACCATGCCATCTAAAAACAGCTTCAGGTCTCTAATTCTTGAGTCTCTGTGAATATCTTTTCCTGCTCTTAATTCACTTTTCTCCTTCTGAAAACTATGATTTTGTGCCTCCAGGATCCAGTGTCTTTCAGCTTCAGCCAACTCCCCGGCCGTCAGCTCTCCTTGCCTCTTTTCACTTGACCGTAAGTTGTGTGTGAATCTTTTAATCCATGCTGTGACTCTGAGAACTGTCTTTAATTTACTGTAGTTTTCCAGCTTTAACAGTGGATCTGTTGATGTTGGTTCCATGTTGTTGAGCCGGACTGTGACATGACTTGACCTGAGCTCATTCTTTACCTCCTCTTCACAGAACTTTTCATCAGGAAACCTTTGCTGCACTGCTGAACTCAGGAACTGTGGCCCTGACCTCCTCTTCCTTCAGTCTTGTGACAGCCTGGCCCCTTGTAGTGAGATCAGCTGGGTTGAGTTTCCCACTACAATGGGACCAGCTTTCTGGTGTGGTCAGGGACTGAATCTCTGTCACTCTGTTAGCAACAAACTGTTTCCATTTGTGTGGCGAGCTGGAAATCCACTGAAGCACAATCATGGAGTCTGTCCACATTCGGTTTTGGTTCTGCTGCATATTCAGTGCTTGAAGTAGATTGTTTCCCATTCTTGCAGCAATCAGAGCCCCCATCAGTTCCAGGCGTGGCAGTGTGAGTTTCTTAATGGGTGCAACTCTGGACTTTGACATGACCAGTCTAGTCATGGACTCTCCCTCAGCTGTCTGTCCTTGGAGATAAGCTGCTGCACCATAGGCTTTCTCACTTGCGTCGCTGAAAACATGAAGAACTTGAGCTTGACTGTTTTGGGGTGTCTCAGTTCCGTACCACCTGGGAATGACGATCTGATGGAGCTGAAGGAGCTCCCTACACCACTGCTGCCATTTTTGTGAGAGATCATCTGGCAGCTCCTCGTCCCAGCTGATGCCTCTTTGCCACATGTCCTGGAAGAGACATTTCACTCTGATTGTGAATGGTGTCAGAAAGCCCATGGGGTCAAACAGCTTGGCTGAAGAACGCAGGACGCTCCTCTTTGTGTTCTCTTTGTCTTTAAAAATGTCCATAAGGTGCTTCACATTAAAAACAAAGTCATCAGTCTCTGGCCTCCACACAAGGCCGAGCACCTTTAACACACAGCCGCTTGTCTCAGGATCCATGGCGAAGTCAAAGTCACTTTGCTGCCACTTGGCTTTCAGTTCAGGGGAATTTGTAGTCCACTTACAGAGGTCCATGCTTGCATCAGACATTATTTTCTTTGCACTTGATGTCAGTGTGCAGGCCTCTTTAACACTGCTTGAGCTGGCAATAAAGTCATCAACATACAGAGAGTCTTTCAGAGTGTTAATGACCTGTGTGTGACTTGTTTGATATTTCTCTAGGTGGTTTCTGATTGTGGCTGCCAGCAAAAATGGACTTGATGACACACCAAACACCACACGAGTCATTCTCAGCACACGCAGAGTGTTCTCAGCATCAGGACGACCGGTGAGCCACAGGAACCTCAGCACATCTCTGTCCTCTTCTGCGATGGATATCTGAAGGAAAGCCTTTGTGATGTCTGCCATGAATGCGATTGGGTGCAACCTGAACCTGGCAAGGACGTTGAGGAGGTCTGGGTTCAGGTTCAGTCCAGTGAGCAGACAGTCATTTAGAGATGGACAGCCATCCTCATGTGCAGAAGCGTCAAAAACAACTTTCAGCTTGGTTGTTGCCTTGTCCTCTTTTATCACAACGTGGTGAGGTAAGTAGTATTGGATGTTGTTACTTTCTGCTCCAACCTTGACTTTGGTCTCTGGGACATCTTCACATATTCCTTGTTGAATGTAGTCCTCTAGTACATCATTGTATCTCTTGAACAGTGTCACATCAGCTTTCAGTTTTCTTTTTAGACTTTCGAATCTTCTCTTGGCAATTCTCAGGTTGTCTGGAAGCTCTGCTCTATCTCGATGCCATGGCAACTTGACCTCATATCTCCGATTTTTGTAGCTGACTGACCTGTTGAAGTGCTCTTGAGCCTCAGTGTCCGCTGCCTGTTCTTCACCTTTGCAGGAGATGCCCAGAGACTCTATCTCCCAGAATGCACGCAGCTGGTTTGAAACGTGTATGGTCTCCTTGGTGCAGATCTTCATGCATGAAGTCTCACTCATGCTTAACATGGACACTGGGCCCTGTACTGTCCAGCCAAACATGGTGTCTATTGCAACTAAAGTGTCTGACAGTCTTTCAACTCTACCAGAGACCATTTTCCAGTAGACATCAGCACCTATCAGTACAGACAGTTCCAACTCCTGGTCAGTGCTTCCTGAGACATCTGCTGATGTCAGTCCTCTTCTTTCCAGCTGTTGCTGGATTTGCTCTCCTGGAACCTGCATGATAGCAGAGCTGACTTGTGGTGTTTCAACAGCCTCAATCTCAAGGGTTTTCTCTTTGTCACAGATGCTTTGCAGAATTAATTTCACAACATTTCGTTCCATTGTCACTGGAGTGTCACTGCCAAAGGTGTGGAGCTTTAAAGTCTCTTTTCTCACAACAGGTAATCCTAATGCCTTTGCTTGCTTCTCCAGGATGAAGCTGCGCTGACTTCCTCCATCCATCAGGCAACGTACCTTGTTCTTCCCCCTTGTCCCCTCTGCCAATGCTGAGACTTTTTGCAGGAGAACTGTGTTCTGCTTGGCTGTGCTTGTCTTTACTGTGTGTGGGGCCACAGATGAGATGACGGCCTCAGTTGTGTCTTGGGCGCTGCTCTGGGTTTCACTGGTTTCACCTTTATCACACATCGTGGGGTGATGTCTCCGTCCACACACACTACATGACACTCCCTTGGTTTTGCAGAATTTTGCCATGTGTTGCTGTCCTAAGCATATGAAACACCGTCCCATTTTCTTCAGCTTTTCCTTTCGCAGGTTAAGCGTGCTGTCTGTACACAGTTCCGATTTATGACTTGTGCTGTCACAGAATTTGCATCCTGGAAGGGACTGTGAGCTGCTGGTGTAGAGCATGGCAGCTGATGGCAGACTTGGCTTCCTGAACTTTCCGCTCGCTAAATCAGGCTTGTATCTGTGCTGGTTGGGAGAGTGGAAAGTGTGGGACTGTGACTCTTTGCTGTGGCTTCCTGCTTTGGTCAAGTGCATGGCTCGCTCTCTGCTTTCAACCTCCTGCTGTAGAAAGGCGATGAGCTCTGTAACTTTCAGTTCATGGTCTGAGCCTATTTCATGTGTGTAAGCAAGAGCAAGGTCATCTGGGATCATCTGCAGTAGTATGGGGCACAGCAATCCTCCATATGTCTCTGACACCACTCCCATTGCTTCCAGGCCTCTAATCTGGACCTCACACTCATCATACAGTCTTCTGAGAGCAACAATGTCTGAAGATCTTTTAACTGGTGTCAAGCTCAGCAGTTTAGACATGTGTGCACTCACAATCAAGTCCTTTCTTCCAAATCTCTCCTTCAGCATGTCTATGGCAGCGTCGTAATTGCTCTCCGTTATCTTTAACCCTGCGATGGCTCTAGCAGCTGGACCCACCAAATAGGACTTCAGGTAGGTAAGCTTCTCAGTTTTGCTCAGTTCAATGTTCTCATGGATAGCAGTCTGAAACTGGCCCCAGAATTCTTGCCACATCGATATTTCACCGTCATATTTGTTTATGTATAACTTGGGCAACTTTACCGATGGTCTGCTGGTCATTCTGCTCGAGTGGGCGCTCACATCACTCAGCCGCGGCGATGTGTGTTCGCCCGCGGCGGCTCCTTCTCTTTCAATCAGTCTCGTAGCGCGAGCCTTGCAGAGGAGCAGGTTGTCCTGGTAATCCACACTCTTGACGATGTCCGGCTCCAGCTCGTCCATCGGTATCTCCTCTTCGATCTCCTGTTCCAGCTCATGGAGATTCGCTTCCTTCACTGATAACATGGACAGCAGCTCCCGTACGCGGTCACAACTCACGTCATCCTTGGATGTCTCCTCTTCAATAACCCGCAGCAATTTCGTCATGGAGGCTCTCACAACTCCTCGCTTTTGTTTCAGTCTCTGTAGCCGCTCCGTCATTGTACCGGTTCCAGCCGCTGGTCGGTTAGTTGCAGCTATCGGCTAACGGTTTCTGTCTTCATTTGTTCGTCTCCCGTGTCCCGGGTTTCGGCACCAAAAAATGTGGGAACTAACTGCAGCTTCTAGTAAAAACCAAGCACGACTTCTCGCTGTCCTTTTCTGTTTTTTACTGACGAA
>JAQFJA010068935.1:0-13136 GCA_029874485.1 Naso brachycentron
TTGGATTGTAATTTAAAAGTCTATGACAAAAAAGGAAAGAGACATTTTATTAAGTTTTTATTTAATGAAGTAGATTTTGTCTCGTCTTTTTTCGTCAACAAAAAATGCGTGTTAATTTCGTCATTGTTTAAGGGTATTGATTTCTTCTCGTCTTCGTCTCATTTTCGTCATGAAAAAACCCATCGTTGACGAATATATTTCGTCTAGTCTCGTCTGACGAAATTGACACTGAAATGCAGGATCACTTGGCTGTATTCCTTCGGAATAACAGGTCTGGGTTTCTCAATGTCTGCCAGATACAATAGGTTATCTTTTAGGATATATGGATCGCCGATTACACTTTTCAGCCCCACTGTGCCAGCTGTTGGGACCCCATCTATCTCACATACTTTAGCAAATAGAGGTTTTATAGATGGGTCATTCTCTTGACTTACTCTGAAATTTTCAGGGATTTGCCACTGAGGCTCTATGACAGGGGTAACAGGGAGAGCAGGTTTGGGACAAAAAGACTTTTATCTACATTTGGGAGAGGTTCCAACCCCTTAGTCACAGAGCAGGTAACTACAGCACAGAGATATGCTACAGAGTCTTGTTGGACCAAGTCATCAAGAATGGGTAAATCGTCACCAAGGATTACATCACAGGCTAATTTATCAAGCACTCCAGCAATTAACATAAAGGCTTGCCACTGAACCTCAATGATAACATTTGCAGTTGGGTAATCTTTTTCACATCCATGAACACATTTGATAGTTATGCATTCTTCAAAGTTAGTTTGTGCACTGTTAAGTATACTAGATTTTACCAAAGTATGCGTACTACCAGTGTCAGCCAAAGCCTTTACCACTTGACCATTTACTGTTACATTCACTATATGTCTGTGTGTTAACATTTCATTGTCATCAACATAGTCACATTCATCATTCTTTGCATGAGGCACACAACACCTAAACACTGACTTTGTTTTTTTAAAGGACACAATGAAGCTTTGTGCCCTGGCTGTTGAGACTAATAACAAATCAAGTTAGATTTTAAGTTTACATGAACAGGTTTCTTACCAACTCTAGTGTCCAGGCTGTCAACCACAGGCTGAAAAGGTTTGCCCTCCCCAAACCTTGGTTTCCCAACAGTCACCTTTTTCCTTGAAGGATCTCAATGAGCAGCGGTGTAGCGTTTCGCAAGGTCAGCTGCCTCTTCTCCTGTCTGAGGATTGTGTTCTTTTACCCAGATGTGGATGTCTGGATGGAGCATGTGAAGGTATTGCTCTAAGATGATGGTTTCTCCAATTTGCTCCTTGGTGCGGCTGTTGGTTGTGTCCATCGCTTGTAAAGTCCCTTAATCCAGTTGTAGATTTCTCATACAGTCTCCCCCACTGGAACAACAGTGCTCCAAAAACGCTGTCTGTAAGTTTCTTCAGTCACATTGAACTTCATCAAAACTGCAGCTGTAATAGTCTCAAAGGGTCCTGACTGTTCTTCATCCATTCCAGCATAGGCATCCAGAGCTTTTCCTGCCAATAAGGTGACCACTCTGGCTCCCCACTCCTCTGGCTGCCACGCCCATGTTCTGGCTATCTGCTCAAACCAAACAAAAAAGCTCTCTGGATCTTCACCTTCGTTGAAGTCAGGTATTCTGGATTCACCAAACGGGGACCTGCATTCCGGATGGGTGGAACAGCAGGCAGCTGATGCCAAACTGGCAGCTGTGGTGATGAGGAGACAGGTTCAAATACTTGATGTGGAGGGACTTTTTCTGACTGATCAGCTGTTGGCACGTGTGTGGAGGTTTTAGCATGAAACTTTGAAACCCCAGCAGGCAGTGGCAGGGGATAATGTTCAACAGGTTGCTCATAACGCTCTTCCGATAACCAGTCCTGCTTAGACTTTGGTACCATATCACTTCAAAATTGTTTTATCTGTTAAAAAAGGATTGCTTCAGTTTGTTTTTAACGGTGCATAAACTCTCTCATTTCTTCAA
The DNA here is from genome assembly GCA_029874485.1 of Naso brachycentron. Classification (NCBI taxonomy): domain Eukaryota; kingdom Metazoa; phylum Chordata; class Actinopteri; order Acanthuriformes; family Acanthuridae; genus Naso; species Naso brachycentron. The sequence goes on from JAQFJA010068935.1 coordinate 1,978, forward strand.
ATGCAGACGCAGAGAGTTCTTGACTAGTATCATGACTTGTAATCAATTTTGGCCGCCCCACTGGTAGTGGCTCAAAGTCCCCTGTACTCATACCATTCCTTTCCTCCATTTCTGCCAAGATGTTTCTACTCGTCAGTCGAGTTCCTCTTCCACGTCCTACACCTCTCATTTAGTCGGCTTTCCAGCACCAACTTTCCACAGGTGTATTAAATCCCACCGCTGCCACCAATTGTTGAGGAGTAGGTAGCAGAGATCCACCTGAAACTGACTTTGTTGTTGTTGAGGAGTTCCATCCTCCTTTCCAGGAACAGGAAAGAAGAGGAACAGACTGACCAATATTTGATTTGAAACAGTTTAGAGTTTGTATTTGTTTATGAAAAGGGAAAAAAACTAAATTCATCAAGTATTAACACATCAATTAAATCAAAACACATTTAACCCACAAAAATTAAATACTAATAATAATTCAATCATTCTACATAAAATAATATTCACATCTATTTCCAGTTCACTCAGTTCTTTCAAAATAATTGTACTTCAATTCTTTCCCCGCAGTGGTACCAAGTTAATCAGTTTTTTCCAGTTCATTTAATATTGTCTTTATTTTTCCCAAAGTCACTCGAAGTCCATAGAGAATAAAGAAAAACCCAACCAGTCTAGCAAGAATACGATGATGAGTGATAAATGGATGAGTGATGAATGGTGGACGATGAATGATGATCCAGATGCAATCACTCCTGGTCATAACAAATCCAGTTCGCCATCAAGTGAAGTTAAGGTTTGTGGGGAAAACCTGGCCTGTGCAAAACAAGGCCAGACCTTTAAGCTACCTACATCATGTAATGTTTTCATAATTTATCATAACAAAAGCTCAGCCCCATACTGTATACAATCGTTAACTGTTTTAACATTTTGAAAACATTTTAACAACCACATTCCTAGGACATCAACAGTATTTTACTCTCCAGAGATAAAGTCATCGTCATCTAAATATTATGATTCAAAGAAAAATACACAGTCTCATCAACTCGATGCAACACAGGTGTAACAATCAGAACAGACAAAGCACACAGCGTAACTCCCCAATTCCATGTTCAATCAAGTTCCTGTACAAAAAGGCTGAGTACCAGTTCAACACAAGATAAAATTGTTTTCACAGGTTTGAAAAATAAAGGGTCAGAGTGATTTCGTGCTGAAATCTCTACTGCTACTCGGAGTTTAAATGAGCATAACTGTCACTGCTACTTCCTGCATAAGACGCTAATCCTGGGCTCTGACTGGCTATCATGATCACACGAGAAATAACATAATCACGCGAGGGTTTGCATGTGACATTCAAAGGTACGCATTCAGAGATAGAAATACCTGTCACAATACGAATAAAAAATGTCACAATACAATAACAGAATTACATTATACATCATTGTGACAATATTGCGACCTGGGTTACAACAGTCTTCTCATAAAGAACTTAGGTTGCTGGATTTTAGCAAAGGCTGTCAACGTGGACTTGCCAGGTAAGCATATTGCCAGTGTGGAAGCCAAGGTATTTGCATGAGCAGACTGATTGATGTGGGAGTTACAGATTACAATCAGACTGTGTTCACTTATAGCCTTTGGATCAAACGGCATCTCTTCAGTATTTCACACATTTATAATGAGGTGGTTAGTATCACACCAGTGTACAAAGTTATTTATTTCATTATAGAAGGATGGATCCGTTGTTACATGCATTAAGCTGAGAATAGCCATATCGTCTGAAAGACATAAAAGACATGCATTGTAAAACATAGTGGCACTGGCAATCCAACATATTTACAAAATAGGATTGCGAAATGGAGAGAATGTTATAAAGTGCTGCTCAAATCAGAGTAAAAAGGAATCATAAAGTGATGCTGCTGTTGTTTTTCTGCATTTAGGCATGCTGAACCATCAGCCTGAGGGCAGCCTCTCAAACTCTAGGGCCAAATGTGTGTAGGGTCATCCAGGATCTTCTGAGCCTCCCTGAGTACTGATTTTTTGTACGGAAACTGAAGGTAGTTCAGCTCATATGCCCCTGAAGACAATAGTCTTCAGTGCTATTTTGATTTGACTGACAAGCTTAGACTTAAGCTGGGCTGACAGGTTACCATACTATACCTGAATGCTACACTCTCTAAAACAGCTTGATAAAACAAAAGCAGAAATTTACTGTTTACACCATAAAGTCTAAGCCTTCTTATAAAGTACATCCTTTGTTATTCGATATGAACCTGCCATGAGAGTGAACTGTCAATATAGACAGCAAAATATTTGTAAGTAACCTGGTTAATAGGTACATTTTCGATAAAAACAGTACTGTGATCACCAATGGACTTCACAATGAGGTGATGAGCATCACACCAATTGATGAATTGTTTAAATTTTTTCAGTGATAAGTAAGGGATAATGTAGAGTGAGCAGGTCATTTTTGCAAAATGAACCCTGACAGGGTGATGCTGGACCCGGACACGAAGCTAATGTGTCTTGCATCAGCCTAAAGGAGTTCTTTTTGCAATTATGACCAACCCACTCAACATTATCCCACTTATTACATGTCTATGTACTAAACAAATCGATAATACATTAAAACTGTAAGATAATATGTGTGAATATTAAAATGATGCATTAAGTACTATGGATTACTAGCTTTCGATAAAAACTTAAAACAATCCACGTTGTAGCTTTGGTTACAAATAACACTTTCATAACAAGAGACGTCGGTGACCAACCAATATCTCTTACTGCCCCCCCATTCATAGTAGTCTAGAACTGGGCCTGTGCTGTAACATAGGTGTGGCTACATCTTGTCTGCCTGTTTTTAAAGTGGCCTTCAGCAGGGTCATCTGAAGGCCACAAGCTGAAACGCGTTGGTCAAATATAGTTGCTCCAATCAACTACAATTGTTGCCGGAGATTTTCATCTCTTCAAGACCTTTTTCATGTTAAAATTTTAAAATAATTTAGCCACTAAAAAAAATGCTTTTCAATTATTTCCTTACTTGTCACATATTTTTGGAGCGCCGGTTTTATCTTCCTTCGATTATACCATCTTTTTTTCTTTTTTTCCAAGAGCACCCAACACATGGTTCATCTACACCTGACTCAGGGCAACCAGTCTTTTTTGCTTGAAGTCCCTCACTAATTGATCCATGTTTAGAAAGCAAGGTCACCATGAGCCCATAAAGCAAGCTCATTACAGATCTCACTTGATTTTCACTTCTTTTCACAGTTGACCTTTCACAAAGCTCCGCCCTCTGCGATGTGAACAGGCCAATCACCGCGTAACATCTGCCAGACTGGGATCCGACAACTACATGGCCATGCTCCATAGAAACTCGTATAATCTTTCGGATTTTCGTCATTTTCAGGCTGGTTCTGTGGATTTCGAGGTCATTGTGGTTAAACGTTGTGTCTGGGGCACTTTTAAAACTGATGCTCGTAATTCGGAGAGGTTTGAAGGAGATGTATGTTCTTTACCTTTCTAAAATCAAACGCTGAAAAGTGTAACGTTATACTCTAGGCAAAACTGTTTGTACGTCCTCATTACCAGTTAAATCCCTCACAGTTAAGCAAGCACAGCTAACATTACTTCTTCTTCGATAACCTTTTGATAAGCACTGAAGCTATATTACGTTGTTATAAGCAGACATTAGCCTGTTAATTTGAGTTACGTAGGCTATAGCTTTTTAGAGTGCGAGCAAGCCTAGCCAGCTTAGCTAAAGTCTGTGGCTGCAGTCTGGAAATAGCAGCTCTCAACAGTTTGCAGTGTTAACCCAAACTCGAACCCGACCAAACAGCCCAAATTTACTTTTCACATTAATATACGAGGAGAATGTCCTCCCCTTGTTCTAAATGGTATGTCCAAAATCTTTACAAGAGTCCATGCTTGTTTTATAAATAAAGTGAAACATAAGTTGAAGCAGCAATGTTAACGTTAGGCCTACCGTGATCTGTGTACTATTGACTGCTGAGTCACTTTGCCATCATTCAAAGGTAGGGTGATCAGACGTCCCAGATTTCCAGGGACAGTCCCCATTTGGTGACCTGTCCCCGGCTAAAGCTGTCCCCGGAAATGTCTCAGATTTTAACGTGGCTTAAATAAGAGTGAAACAGATGCTGCAGCTGTGATTCTGGCTGTGCACTGATTAATGCAGTACCACCTTTGACAACAATGTAGGTTGTAATGGAAGAGTGGCGCTGTTTATTTTTGCTCGTTTACTCACAGAGAGAAGAAGAAAAAGAAGCACTCACCATTATTTTTGAGCGCAGAAGAAAAACTAAGTCAGAGTTTGAGCAGACTGAAGAACTTCTTCACTGACAGTATCATTTTTTGTCGTTAGCTATTGCAATATTGTACAACGTGGCTGCGTTTTGGGAGAGGATTAGTGATAGAACAGAAATGAGAGTGAAGGAGACAAGACAGAAAGTAGAAGAAAGTGAGTATGAAAAATTAATGGTATAAACAAGGGAGGAGCATATGAGTGAGGTGAAAAGGTAAAGTGATGAAAAGGGAGAGGGGTAAAGAAAAGGAGAAGAAAAAGTTAAGATAATAAGAAGAGCACGGACAGGGAAGAGAGGAGCATACAAGAGTGTTAAGATTCTCTTAAGGAAAAAAAAAGTAATTTAAATGACAAGATTTTTTACATATATTTTTATTTTTTAAAATTACAGTTATGGACTCTTGTTACCCTGACCAAGATGACACGATGGTCCACACACTGCATATTTACAAGTTGTCAAAATGCACAAAACCGCTTTGTGCCCATTTTTTATTTCACAATAATAAGATTTAATGATTTTTGTACACTTAGCTGGAAATGTCCCCGGTTTTCATTTCAGAAATCTGGTCACCTCATTCAAAGGGTTACTGTAGACCTTCTGTCTGCTTCTGTCTGAAATCACTTTTTCATTTTTCCAAAAATAACTAACACTAGCAAAACTTACGACTAAATGTAACTTTATTTAAGCCTACTGCTTTTGCTTTTTAATGATTGTAGTAGTAAATAGAGACCTACCCAGCTTTACAAGAACAGTGTTGATCCTTAATGTCATTGTTCTCTGTCTTAATACTCTGGTGATACGGTAGTTCTGTTTTACTCTGTGACTGGTAGGCTTTAGCTTAGATCTTTATTTTTTTCACGTTGTTTCCCTGCTGAGTGACTTTGACAGCCTGAATATACCCAGACAGCACCAAGTGTAGCAGAGACATCTTCATTTCGGAGTTACGTCTTCAATTGGTCGCGTCCTGTTTCTTCAAGTAGCAGAAGGGTAGCATTAGGGTCGCCAGCGCTACCTGTTTTCCATATGTCGCCAATGCATCTCCGCTACGTAGCAAAGATGCAAGCATCCTCCTTTCAACGAGACATCGCTCTGACGCATCTGCAACGCATGGAAAATAGCATTAGCAACATTATAAGCTGTAGTAATTTGTAGAAAACACACCTTTACTTATACAGTGTTCACTGGACAATATTTTAAGCCTACATTTAATTTGTAAAGCACATAGGCTACCTGTAGAAGACCTAATATGTGACATGAGCACGATTATAACAGGAACATATAAAACAATAAAACAAGCAGTTCCATAAACCAACCACTTCCCTACCAAAAGGTTTATACTTAATATACATAAACACAACTTGGATAGCAAACATGTTGTTACAATGCAGTGAAATTCTTCTGCAGATTTTTTAAAAGTCCCTTAAGATGCGATGAAAACATTGAAATGGCTTTTTATATGCATGTATTACCTACTGTAGACAAATGTGTAAGTTATTACTTTGACTGCAGATACATTACCATTACCGCTGATGTATTTGCACAAGACCGCAGGGCATTTCAGGACATTTATGCTTTTTTTAAGTTCTTGAACTTTTAAAGCTAGTTCCCTTTGCTGACAGTTTATGGTACAGGTCAAAACTTTGGTTTTCAGCTTTTCTACATTTGCTTTGCAGCTTGCATCTTTGGTATGGTGTTTAGTTAGGGCTAGGGTAGGGTTAGGTTCAGCACTTCACAGTTTGCAGCAAACCCATTCAGACAGCTGACCTGATACTATAATTGAAGTACAACAAATATTATACAGAAATTAAATGATGGGTCTTACAGTGATACTTTTATGGGTACCAGCACATATTGGCATCAGAGGAAACAAAATGGCAGATAAGGTTGCAATGGAGAGCACAAAAAGAAGTAAGATTGATTTAAAAATTAATATGAGTAAAACTGAAATCCAAGGCATTATTAAGGAAAGTCTAAGGAAAGATGGCAAAAGCAATGGGAGGAAGAGCAGAAAGGAAGGTGGTTCTGTACAGTCAAAAGGCAAGTGGGAGAAATGAGGTGTGCAAGAAGGAACAGAAGAGAGGAGATGCTAATAAGAATCAGATTTGGACACACTGTTTTGAACAGTAGTCCTATTTAGACAAGCATAATACAGACAGATGTGACTACTGTGGGCAAGAAGAGACAACAGAACAGGTCATATTGCACTGTGAGAATATTGAAGAAGAAAGAAGACATATGATTGAAATGGTCAGAATGGAAAAGCTACATTTTGATTAAATAGATATTTTACAAAAGAATTCAAATAAATGTTATCAAGTTTACTTCATTATCCCTGGGTAACTTATTTGTTTGAAAAGACATAGTTGGGTTTTCTTAAGACATCAGGTAAATACTAGCAAATTGATACACACTCCATACCAGCTGGTGACAGTACTGCACCAAAATGTTGTTTGCCAACCGCCAATAAACAGCAAGAAGAAGAAGACACTTGTCTTTTTAGTGACAACATTTCCGAGGTACCTGAACGCCTCCATCCCTTACGCGCGAGCACATGCATTTGCCGCCTGTCGGTAAGTTCCTCAGCAAATGCAATCTTCTGACCGTGTATGAATTCAGTATTTTAAAACTATGTCATAAGTTGTAAATAACCTACACAGAATTGAAGTGTGAATGGGAAGGAGAAATATGGTGAGCAAACGTTAGCTAACAATACAGACTAGCAACAAGCCCTAACTAACCAAGCATTAGCCGCTAACGCTAAAGTGGCAAATGAACTAAGTTACTAGCTAATGGTCTATGTCTTTACAACAAACCATGTCCTCTCCACTAACTTACCTTGTTTTCCTAACAGTCACATAAAGCTGGGAATTGTATAAAATGAACCACTAGTGTAATTAATGCTACGGGAGAGGAATCCAGCAAACCAGGTGAAAGATTTTATAGTTTGTAAGTCTACAAATAGATTCAATGTACACAAAAAATGTGCAATTTTTGCCTATAATGACATGCCCAAAATACTGATGCCAGGTTAAAAGTGGTTAAATGAAAATTCAGTAAAATTGCAAATCATTGTCAATTAATGGGGCACACCTCAAAACTTACTCACGTAAGTCATCAAGATGTTTTCATTACAGCTATGTTATGTTGCTATATTTATAGCATCGGTTTAACACATTATTTGTTAATCATATTTATAGCATCAGCCATGCCGAACAACAAGGTGGCGACCAACAAAGAAGAAACAGAGAAAATCCTGAGAGAGTGGTTTTGTCTGGCTGGTTGTTGCTTAAAAAAGAAGTGCTGAGACAAGCAGATATGCACACACACACATTCACAAACACACAGATATGTAATATGTACATCTTATACAGTATCTGAAGAAGGTAATTTGTTACTTCTGTGATAAAAAGACCTGTTGCAAAGTTATATATCAAACTGCTGTACCTGTTAATTGTGTTGCCTCAACCTTGTACATCCACTTACCTCATAGTCCTGTTTGCATTAGTTTCACAGTGAATGGATGCCTGTAATTTATGTGAGAGTTTTAAATCTCAACTAGAGAGTACTGTTCCTAAAGAAAATCTGTGGGCTCTCTGTGTTATTTGCCTCAAAACAATGTAGACAAATGGTAGAATGAATGAATGAATGAATACATTTTAAAAAAAGAAAGAACAGCTAGAATGAAACTATAGAAGAGAGGGAAGAAGGCAGTGGATGTTGGCAGTGGCCGCACTACAGTGACATGGCAAATACTTCGTGTATCTCTCCACACTACAGAGCATATGTCTATGCTACAGAATGGCTATGCTGCGTTTACGTCTCTGCATACAGAGCACCTACATCGTCGCTCCATATAACCAATGAGCAAACACTCCCCATGGTATGTAAAAGCTATCTTCAGCACACAGAGCAGATACATCTTGATATGTTGCAGTGTTATCAGGGTATCCTTTAACTGCATACTGTAAACTTTTCTGTCTGCTTCTGTCTGAAATAACTTTTTTGTTTTTCCAAAAATTACACAATATTTCTCCAGGGAGTTCAGTTATAGACAGTGGCAGCGCCATGCTGACTCCAACAGCTTGTCAGACTGAGTAACAGTAACTAAGGGGGGTGTTTCTTAGCGAAAGGTGAATTGCAAAGTCAGTTTTTTTTTTCATTAATACAGGAAGAGTTCACACATGTATATTCTGAGGTGATAATGGCCCAGCAACTTGGCTGTCTGCTTTTTCCGTTTTGGGTTATGTGATAGTGTGAGAAGAAAAAATAATAATAATTTGAGTAATATGGGCATAGTGTTTTATTTGCTGGTTGTGGAGCAAAGATGACTTGACTGTAGTTCTGAGCAGCAGCAGCAGCAGCATGCTGATTCTTGCCTGAGGATCTTACTGTGCACCAGTTTGCACGGGGAAAGCAGCTCTGTTATGCATTGCGAGGCCAAGCCATGAAGGGTTTCAAAAGTTGTGAGTAAAATCTTATCAATCAATCCGGGTTAAATTAAAACGGGAGTAATGCGTTCTCTTTTCTTGGTTTGTGGAGTCTTGCTGCCGCATTCTGCACAATTTGGAGTCTGTTGATTGATTTCTGATTATCTGTTAAAAGCCCATTACAATAGTCCGGCATGGATAATAGTTTCATTGTCTTTAAAACTCAAAATTAGTTGTATTCTGGCATTTGATAATAGTTTCAGTGTCTTTAAAACTCAATATTGGTTGTATTCTGGAAATATTTCTCAGAGAGACAGAAGCATGAATGGATGACTGAATGGTTTATCAAATGAGAGATGACAGTCAAAGAGAACACCCAGGTCCCTGACAGTTAGTTTGATTTTATCAGAGAGTGAGCCAAGAGAAGAGCTGATATGTTGTAGATTTTCTGGACCAATGACAAGGATCTCCATGTTGTCTGAATTCAATTTGAGGAAGTGTGCTTACATCCATTTTTCAATGTTTTTAGATTACTGAGATTTGAATTATTGGCAGACTTTACAGAGAGATTCAACTGTTTATCATCTGCATAGCAATGAAAAGAAATGTGGCATTGTATAATATGGCCAAGTGGAACAATGTATAGTGAGAATAAAACTGGTCCCAATATCGACCCCTGAAGAACTGCACAATTGAGAAAAGAGATGAAGATGTTCACCAATGGAATCAAAAAAATTGCAATTTGCCAAAATAAGTTAAAAAAAAAAACATCAACAAAGAAGGAAACAAAGAAACAAACAAAAAAACATTTTAGAGCTGTCAAAGAAACACCAACCCAGTGCTGAAGCCTCTCTAACAGAATTTTGTGGCTGACAGTGTCAAAAGCTGCACCTAAGTCTAGCAATACCTGGATGGAGCATTTCCCATCATCAGCCATTTTTAAAAGATCATTAGTCACCCCAATAAGCACAATCTCAATACTGTGATGCTCGACTGGAATATATCATAAATGCTGTTCTGCTTCAATGCTTCAAGGAGTTGAATGAAGACCATCTTCTTAAGGAGTTTTGAAGTAAATAGTAATTTTGAGCCATTGTCATACCATGTAATTGCCACATGCTGCTAGATCAAGGCCAGACTATTTCAAAAGTGGTTGCACACAGGCAGTCTTCAAATATTCTGGGACAAAATATTTAAGACATTCCTCACTTGACGTCCCACACTAATTAAAATGTCCAGGATTTAAAAGATGGTCCACAGTGTTAAAAAGGATTTGGGGGCTGTGCCCACTGGTATGAATTAAAACATAGTAGGAGTTAGCATGTGCAATCCTGACCTGTTCATTGTTCAGAATTCACCTGTTCAGAATTCATAAGGTCATTCATTCGCTGGTAATGTACCTGCAGTCTTGTCTTCCTCCGTGGGGTTTCCCTCTGCCTGGACAGAGACCCCACAGTGACTGGTAAGTCACTTGGCGGGGGTGTGTGTCTCTATGTCAATAAAAACTGGTGTAATATGGTGGTTGTTAGGAAGAAACTATGTACCAAGACACTGAACTATTGTCTGTATTCCTATGACCCTTTTATTTATCAGAGGAATTTTCAGTTATTCATTTCTCTTGTTTACATTCACCCAAATGCTAATGCTGACGTAGCCACTCACGCTCTGCTAATAACAAGGCAGTGGCTTCAGGGGGTTGCACCAGACATACCAAACTTTAACATGTCCTTCTCGATATGCAAAGTGTCTTGACCTTTGTTTAGATCCGTATAAGGAGCTTTCAGGTCCTTCGGCAGAGTTCCACTTGGTATGTTTGACCACAGTGTTGTGTATTTGGTTCCGTCTTACAAGTATGTCCCGAAGAGGAACAAGCTACAGACCGTTGATGAATTGTCGAAAACTGTTTCTGCATGTCTCCTTTTGTGAGGCTTCCTTCATAGGAAGGAAATTTCCCTCAACCCTTATAACAAACCATGGGTGACAAAAAGTGTCAAAAACATTAACTAGAGAAATATCTGCTTCATGCGAGGAGACACTGCTCAGCACAGGGAGCTTCAAAAACAACTTAAAAAGGAACTTAAGCTTGCTAAGTGCAGTTAAAAGGATACGGCTGAGAGCATGCTAAATGCTAGCAGTTCCTGCATGGAAGGGGATGAAATCTATGATGGGGATGCAATCCAACAAATGCCCTCTTACTCATCTCTTTTAATGGGAAAACTGATCTGGAGCTCTCAAATGATTAAAATACTGTAATTTGTATAAACATTTTAATGTTTATGATTTCTGTGATGAAATGTCAGCTTTTAAAATACTATTTCTGCATTGAACAGTGTTGTTGTTGATAGGAGAAAATGACTTCAGGCCTGTGGTTCACTAACTTCTCTTGTTATGAAGTCATTTTAAAACATTGTGAAGAAAGCACTTCTAAACA
>JAQFJA010069038.1:0-13103 GCA_029874485.1 Naso brachycentron
AAACAATATAGATGTTTTTGTATATTAATTAGATGTATGTGTTCAAATATGGTAAAAATTGAATTGAGTTGTAAAATATTTTTTGTTTGAAAATAAGCACATATATCATGTTTTTGTTGTAGAGCCTCCTTTCTTCTTCAAAATGTTCACTGGACCTTTTAAACGTCTACCAAACTAAAGAACAAAAAGCACCGTCTGCTGTTACCCTTAAAAACAAAATACATAATATTTAAAGAAAAGCTCAGGACAGGCTGCGCTGTGATCGTATCTCAGCTGAGGAGCATTTTTACCTCATGGGATGCGAGCTATAGATTTAAACTACTTTGTCGACCAAAATGTAGAACTAGGTTCACCTGTGAAAGATGACTGTATATTAACATTGTAGCTCACAGGAATAATCTCTACACCAGTCTGTTAGCTTAACCTTAGCGTAGCCTACCAATTACTAATAGAGCGCCTAAGTCCCGCCCTTCTTCTTCCGGTCCGTGTGACCTTATTTCGGAAAGATTTTGAGCTGTAGTCAGAATGACAAATTATTTTTCAATCCCCTTTAAATTGTTCCCTAATTCTTAAATATGATGTTTGTCATTAAAAAAGATATTTTGCAGATCAATAAAGTGTCAGTTTGTGGTGAAGATAATTGAGTAGCACTTAGTTTTTATGAGACCGCTCAGTGAACTACGTCTGTCGGCTCGCACAGTGTCCGTCACCAACACTAACATGGACACGTTGAGAGCTGCAGCTCAGCACACACAGAGTCAGTTGCCTCTGTCACAGATCGTTGTTATGACGTCACTTATTACAGATTTTTAAAGTCTGATACTTCAGCAGTTGTTTAATAAACTGAAACTTTCTTGACTTGAAAAATTCTCTTTTAAACTGACAAACATCATATTTGAGATTGGCAGAACAATTTAAACAGGATCAAAAAATAATTTGTCTCTTTCTGTTGACTACAGTTTATGTTTGTACTAAAATAAACTCCCATGGGGTCCACCAGATGGGGCGGGGCGTAGCCACTCTGTGCAGTCTAACCAATCTCATAGCGTGTGTCATTAATCAATCAAAAATCAAGTTTATCTGTCACATGTAATGATGTAAGTTATGATGGCTTGTCTTCAGTACAGAGGCTGAAGTTCAGCACTGAACTGAGGGACTGCTGAGATCCAAGAACCGGGAAGGCTTGGTAACACTTTCTATGAAGCCTGTCTCTGTGTTGCATTATAACACATTATGAACATATATAACACATTGTAATGCATTATATGTGGCTATGGTTAGGGTTAACCCTAACCATGCTCATAACTATGATTATACAGCACTGTAGACACATTCTAACACATTTTAAGTGTGTTCCTAATGCTTAATAGATGGATGCTTTGAGTAAATTATTACAAAAGTCTCATTTCCCTCAGAGATATACTCTACTGATCCACTTCTTCATAGTTAGACTGCCACAGAGGTCAAAGTTGAATTTCATCGTTTCCATTTTGAAGCAGCTGTTACAGCTGTGACGTATATCTGTAGTTGTAAATGTCTTCCTGTAAAAGTTGGATGCAGAGTTTTATACAATTCTTTAAAAGGGATTTCATAACTTTGCCATTTAAGGGCGCACTCACACTTGGCCCTGTTGTCCCGTACCGTATCGAAGCATGATTGTGGCCCCTCTCCTCTCCCCCGCTGGCCTGCACTCACATCGCTCCGGTCTAACCACGCCTGACTGGCACTACCTGATCTTTGGAGTGTGACTTGTGTTTTCAAATACTGAACCGTCGTTTTTTTCATCTTGTAATGACATTGTTTTATTGTTCTCTGGTATCTGCGATCTAAAAGACAGTCTGGGATTTTTCCTCTGCTCTTTATCCAGACTTTGTTTGCTGTTTTCTTCCTAAATTTACGGTGAATCCCCCACAAACAGTCACAGCGATGTGTAATCGCCTCTTCCAGCCGTGCCAGGGATGACAAAGCGTGCCGTGCTCAGGCACGATACCGAGCGCTCACACTAGTCAAACAAATTGGACTTTGGGGGTCAAACGTGCTTAAGCGTGGTATGGACTGTGTAGTGTGAGTGCGCCCTTAAATGGTTTTTATACCACAGCTAAAAACTAATCTGAGGGTTTGATTTTTATTTATTTATTTATTTAAAATATTTTTGGGGCTTTTTTTGTGCCTTTATTTGATAGGACAGCTAGAGAGTTGAACAGGAAATGAGAGTGAGAGAGAGGGACTGACATGCAACAAAAGGCTGCAGGGTGGAATCAAACCCATGGCCGCTGCAGTGAGGACACAGCTCTGTGCATGGGTCACCAGCTCCACCAGCTGAGCCACCAGGACCCCCCAGACTGCCTGCTTTGAGTTTTTGGTTTTTGCTTTATACTATATTTTATGATCTGAATGAAACATGCAGGACAACATTGCTTGTTTTCTAAACTACTGTTGTAAAAATAATCCATAGGACTGTTTCCTTCAACGTGAGACTTGATTGGTTTTAGGCAATAATCATGGTTAAGGTTAAAGACAGCTGTTCCATCGAGGTAAGGCAGGGTCAGTTTGTTATGGTGGGAAACAGGAAATGCTTTTTTTTTTTTGCTTCCTACCACTTTTCATCCTTCTTCCTGTATTTCCTCATTTTCTTCTCTCTGTTCCTCAATAATGACAAACCTTCTTTCTTTCAGCCCTTCTTAAACTGATTAAAAAAACTCCAAAACAAAAAACTAACAGGCAAAATACAAGTTCATCTTTGTTTTGGACCAGCATGGCCACTGAAACTGTGCTGACTGTGTGCTGCATTCAGGTACTATGCAAACAAATGGCGACATACTGACTGAGACCGTCAGTCAGGACAGTCTGCATTTCAAATCGTTCTCTCTGTTTGACTTTCAGTCTAATGAGCCCTATCAGGTTTTCAAGGGCGCTCTGTGTGTCTGATCATGTCAACGATGTACTTGCAGGTGTCCAGAGAGTCTGCGCCCGGACACGGTCAGGCCGTGCTTGCTGCCATGTAAGAGAGATTGTATCGTCACCCCGTACAGCGACTGGAGCCCCTGCCCCTCCACCTGCCAAGCAGGTAGCTTCAGCTCTTTGTTTCAGTTCTCACAGGCCAAGTATGGAAGTCTCAAGGGAGGGATGTAAAGAAGCTTTTGTGTGTGACTGTTTCTTCATTGAATATGAGAATACTGAAAATTCTTTTCGGGTTGTTATGTGTTTTTTTTAATTGCATTTCAATGGGAGGCAGCTTTGTCTCAAATTAAAATATCAGTTTCCTGCAGATAATTGGTTAGTTGAATTGGTAGCCTTTTTTATTTTTACTCCCTCCTGAAAGATCTCCAAATTATTATTTTATAAACACGTACAATTCTTCTGATGTTGGTGGAGAGCCGCTGCCAATTCAGCGGGGGCAGGCCGCCTCCACAATAAACAGCTGCTGGAAATCCTGACAGTGTCGGCTAATTTGGAATGAATTTGTAAGATCGCTCCAAACGAGCCTCAGTGTTCGACGTGTGTGGCTGTCGTTCCCTCGGCACAGAATCTCCCCAGAGGCATCTGCTGAACAAATCTTGAATCATTTTATTCTTGTATGTATACACAGTATCCATGTGTCTTTATTTTGCTCATTAGCTTTGATTGGACGGTGGATCCTCTTTTTAAAAGTGCTGCTGGTGTTTTTACAAACAAAGACAAATGCTGCGCGAGGTCTTTCCTTCAATATGATGTGTGGAGGCTGCATGACGCCGCTGTAAATAATCACTGTCCTTCATAAACAATCCTCCAGCGTGAATCATCAGAGCTTTGAATCTGTAGAAACTGCAATCTGATAGCCAGTCCTGATGTAGATGTGGACTTCCTGTGCGGTCAATAACCTCTAAACCAGCGGAGTCATATTAGATACCACAGAGCAGCTGATGGAGACGTTATTCAATATTCCTCTTGATTGTGTTAGAGTCATTCAGAGTGGTCACTATCAGCAGTGTGAGCAAATAGATACATTACAATTTAAAAAAATAAAAATAAATAATAATAATAATAATAATAATAATAATAATAATAAAAGCCAGCTGAGCAATGTAACATTCAGTCTGCTCTGAGAGATTCAGACAAAAGCACACAGAAGGTTTCTTTTTGTCAAGACCTTTTCAAATGTGGGAATTGCTGCAAAGTTTTACTCAGCTGCTTTTTAGGTATTTTACATTTACACTAGGTGTCCAATATGTTAGGTACACTCAGATTTTCACTGGGTATCATGCCTCATGAATTCACCATAATGATATTATCCTGATTTTTAAATTACTGTTTTATGTGACATATTAACATGCACGGTTAAGTTTCATTTTCGCTGTCAAAGTTACTTAGTGTTGCTTTAAAGAAAATTTAAAAAAATAATGCTGCTAGTCAAAGTGCTCCTTAACTTGTTTTTATTCTTCTTTCTCTTTTTTCAATAAATGAATCACGCTAAGAATATGAGTCTGGCACCGTAACAGCACAAAAGCAAAAAGAAAGAAAAATCCACTTAAAAATTTCTGCCATCTAAGGTGGGTGACAACCAGTGTTAAGGTGCATAAACTGCCACCTGCTGTTACAAAGTGAGACCGGAAAGGGAACAGAAACGGCTGGAGAGGCCTTGTGTACAGAGGAGAAGGGATAACATGTTTTTGATACTGACATGTTTTGTTCAGCATGATAATCTTCACAGATGAACACCGCGTTTGTGGTTTTTGAAGCCTAAATTAAATCACCAGAAGCAAAAAGCTATTGTTAGACCATAAACCAACTACATCATGGTCACGTGACTGAAACTTTGCCATTCGGAAGCGTTCAGCGTCTGATTTAATTCAGCGCGCTGACCTTTCTACTGAACTCTCTCCTCTCAGTGTGACCTGTTCTAGCTGTGTGATCGTGGCTGTGTCCATCGCTCGTCTCACATCCTTTTTCAAAGATATTATAGATATTATTCTGTTTTCATATAATGATGTCTAATGTCCCTGACAAACACTGTCGTCTCATGTAGTCACTTAATAGCAACTGAGTTTTATGTGCAAAACTTGAGAGTTCAAAAATGGAGCGACACCTGTGAGCTAGTTCAAGCCGACAACTCGAGCTGCACCGATTCATATTTGTCATACGTCATTCTCACAATCACCCTTTACGTGCATCCTCCATGGTTTGCGGTCTATTTAAGCTGCAAGATTTCCAGCATCTCCCTCTGCTCTGACTCCGATTGAGACTTGTACCAGTGCTGCGCTCAAACTTTCAATCCCTCCGCCACCCCAGCATCCACCCGCAAGCTCCAACTGGGGGTTTAAGATTCAGGTCATCACTCCTCGATTTCTGCAGATGAATGAAATTTGCAAGGAGTGATGAGGTCAGAGCTTAGACGCCAAACTCAAACTATGTTCTGCTGCAAACAACATTTCAAACCATTACAAAAGCGAATTGTCTGACTGAACTGGTTTCTACTGGTGTAATTTATGCTGCAGAACAAAACGTCTAAATATCTTTAGCCTGTTTGAACCGCAGACCTTATTTCAGATGTGTAACTGTAAACCCGTTCAAAAAACACACAGACTTTGAGACGAGGAAACGGGAAGAGCAAAAATGCTAAATGACTTCCACTCTGTTATTTACATGATATTACATGTGTGTGTTTTTAGCACAAAATTGTCTTCAGCCCTAGTTATTGTCAACACCCCTACTATGTTTTATGAATATGTGTTTTCTTTTGTCCTTTGTTAGGTGGTAACACCAAAAAGAAACAGTACAGGAAACGAATCGTCATTCAGTCACCCGCCAATGGAGGACAAGACTGTCCTGAAGTGCTGACACAGGAGAGAGAGTGCGACTCTCCATCTGTCTGTCAAGGATACAGGTACACAACCAGCCATGTTCATCATGAACGCCTGCACAAACTCCGGACAGACAGAATCCTGGTTCTGATTACAGGCTGAAGTCAATGCAAAGACTAATCCCTTTAAAATGTGCAGGTTCAGATAAATGAACTCTAGATGTTGAAGTAGGCAGTTTATCTTTGGTGTCATTGCGTTAAAATCCCATAATAACCTTTCTGCGTTTTGTAATTCAGCTGGTCTAAAAGAACTCTAGACTTCTGCTTCTCTCCTTGGCTCTGGATTCAGCCAATCACTGTCATTTCAGAGAGCGTGCATTAATATTGGCTGCTGTTTGCAATAGTGTCCCCGTTGGACCAGTTTACTCCGCTGCAACTTTCCCTGCAACTGTTTGGTCTCAGTTCAACCTGGACTTAAAAGAGAGAGAGACAACTAAGGAAATAAAGCGCGAGTAAGAGCAAAAACAGGGAGGGGAGGGGGCAGCCGAGTCTCATGTTACAGCTAGCTTGACTTCCAAATGTTGCCAGCTGCAGCTTTAATTCCTAACAGTGAGATATTTCACATTATTTCCACTGCTTACATCATCTCTAGAGGATTGTTCATTGATTCTAGTTCTCTTTTTACCTGAAGTAATTCGTGCACTTCCATCAAATTTCTTGCGTAAATTCATTTTTAATTATAAGTAACCTTAATGAAGAAAAAATAAAAATGATTGAACAGTGAGTTGAGGGATCCAATCAAATAGGTGCCAGTCTCAATCTGGGAGGTCCTGAAGCAGTTTCCTGTCTGCTCCAGCATGAATGAAGCCCTGGGTCCAGAGGTTCAAAGTAGCGACCGTTCACTTCCTTCAGCAACAAACTTAACAGGCTGATGATTCTTTTAACAGTTTATTAGATTATTTAACAGGAACCATGTGCAACATAAGTGTTGGACCAGAGTTAGCTTCGAAGCTAATTTACATCTGCGGTCGCTGGGCAGGAAAGAAAAAGTACAATTCAATGCAAATACTTTAAAAAAGAAAAAAAAAGAGGGAAAAAAAACAGCAGCAGCAAAATTCACCAACAGTTCATCACATGCAAGGAAAACACCACCTGAAACACACAATACATAGTCTACTCTGTTATTAAAGTTTAAATCAGTGATCACATGACTGATTTGCCTTGAGCCATGCTTTAAGCTTTGTATTAATAATACTGAAGTTTGTGTTTTCTCTGATATGAGTGGGAATTGTATTCCACTTATCTGCTGCCCTGACAGAAAATGCTGATTGTCCAAAAGCCATTCACTTGAAACAGCTGAGCAATCACCTCTTATTGATGCCGTGGTCTCCCCAGCATTGTCTCCGCAGAATAACACACATGGTTACCTTCGCCAAGACGGTCTTGTTTTCGGTGCTGTCTGTCTGTTTGTCTGTTTGTTTGTCTGTTAGTGAGCAGGATTGTAGAAAAACTACACGGCCAATTCCCATGAAACTTGGAGGAAGGCTGTAGACTGGGCCAAGGATGAACCCATTGAATTTTGGGGTGAATCAGATGTGTCATTGCACCCATAGGGGGCTTTACAGCTGTGTTGCTGACTTTAAATGGCCAAAACTCAGAGGCCATTTCTCTTAGCAATGCCAGACTCTGCTTCTTGGCGAAGGTATGCACTCTCTGAGTGCCTTTCTAGTGTAAGTGGTGGTGGCACAAGATCCCGAGTTAATTCATACATCAAACACATGTCTGCAAAACAGAGAAAACTGTTGAAGGTTAATAAATTGTGCTTTTGAATAATGGTGATAGATCCTTGGTTTTTTTATCAAGAATTTTCACAGATTGTTTGTAGAGAGGGTATGATGGTTTTGATGGGGTTACTCCTGCCTGGGACCAGCTGGTAGCACATTAAGATAAATGTGAAAAAAATCACTGAATGCATAAAAAGCTTAGCAGCAGTTAGACGCAGCTGATTTCTGATAGCCTATGTCTAAGCTAATAAAATTAGCTCTGACACATCTGGAGACCTGCTTGATGTGTTTCTTGAAGTTTAAGTTAGAGTCAGTTATTAGACTCAGATATTTGAAATGGTCAACAACATTTCTCACCTCTCCTTTAGCTAAAATGTCAGGTTGATGTGTATTATTCTTAATAGAAAAATACATGCCCACAGTTTTGTTCACATGAGGAGAAAGACAACAGTGAGTCAACCAGTCTAATACTTTGCTCACTACTGCAGTGAGTTTGGAAGAAGCTTGCTCTCTTGTTTTAGTGTGGGTGTAGATAACTGTGTCATCTGCGTACATCTGAATGTTGACTTCTGGGTCAAGGGTCAAGGGCAAATCATTAATATACAAACTAAAAAAAATTGGACCAAGGACTGATCCTTGTTGAAAGCCGATAGTGCAATCAGTAGAAGATGAACATGTATTGCTAATTCTTGTGCATTGCTTTCTTGAGTTTAGGTATCTATCCATGTTAAAGCATTAGCAGAAAAATTGAACTTTGACAGTTTGGATAAAAGAACATTATGATTCACCGTATCAAAAGCCTTTTAAAGTCGAGAAAAACAGCACCAACAACACCATTTTTTACTTTTTTTTTTTAGGTGGAAAACACACAAGTGGCGGCGATGCCAGCTCATTCCATGGTCAGTTCGTCAGGATAGTCCTGGCGCTCAGGAGACCTGCGGGCCGGGGATGCAGGTTCGGGGTGAGGAAAGTCTCACACACACACACACACACACACACACACACACACACGCACACACACAGACTACATAAATGGTTCTCAGACAGTTTTCAAATGGCAAAAAAAGGCCCCAAACAGAGAAATCGTGTCTTTAAGTGTTGCTGAAACGGTGATGAGGGGAATTTATAAATCCAAGTTTTTATCAGCAATCGTTTTTTGTTTTTAATGCTTTTCCTAAATATTTTTCCCCTTATAATCCAAACCGTTCCCGCTGTGTCTCCGTGCCTCACTAGTGAGATACACCCAACAGTTTGAGAACCACTGTGTTAGATCGCACCACCCAAAGCCCCACACACACGGGCTGGATGTGTGCACGTAACACTGTGTTTTGTTTGTTTGTTTGTTTATTTGTTTGGCATTTGGCTGTACAGTGAAAGGCACAGAGGTCTTCATGGCCCGCAGGTCTTCTCTGCTCCGGTGTTCAGCTTGCTCTTCTTGACCGGCTCTGTCTGTAGTTCAGAGACGAGTCTCTCTTTTTGACTCCTTCGTCAGCTCATTTGACAGAAACTTAAAACGTGACGATGAAAGGGGATTTTTTTTCAACAGTCTTTTCTCTCCTGAGGAAACTCTTATGACACTTCTTCAAATTTAACTTACCTTCATTTGGCGTGCACTCTTCTCTTGGCATCTCCCTCGCCCGTCACTCCACAGTCGACTCTTCTCAAACTTATGTGCGTATGTGTCGCTCTCTGAATCCCCGCTCTGACTGTGGACCATTGTCGACAGTCCTCAGCACTTCCTCATCATGGTGACGCTTTGCGTAGCTCCCGCCTCCCTGCCTGACAGCCGAACAATACAGCCAACAGCTGACCTACACAAACAGTTATATCCTCTTCACTGACATGAGCACAAGTTAAACAGAGCAGGCGGATTTGAAATGTGGCTTTGTGGGAATCACCAGATCTTTCTGTCTCAGTGATGTCTTTGCAGAAACCTGTATTGGGGACTTGCAGTCTGCATGCAACTTTCAACTAAATGACATGACTATGAAAAGGACTGTACATGAAGTTTAACATGACAGAGTTTTAAATCTCACCTTCCCTATGCTCTGCCAGTTCAATGGAACTGACTCCAATGCAGGTTTAAAGCCAGTGCTCACTCATTCAGTGGCTGCGTTATCATCACATAAATGTCTCTTTGACTCATAGACTTTCTTTTTCTGTGAAAAACCCTTTTGGGTGCATTAGAAGAAGGTAATTATCGGTCATCGATAGCAGCTGAATTTTTTGCCAATAACGCTGTGTGTACAACAAATCGTTCTTTAGTTCAACACCTCTGCATTCAAACTGCATTAACTGAAGCCTCGTTTCCACTGAGTAGTGCAGTTTGGTACGGTACTCTTCTGAACGGTACACCTACATCTGGCTTGCATTTCTGCTGCCGACCACATCCTTACTTGATGGGCTGGGTA
Source organism: Naso brachycentron (assembly GCA_029874485.1). Classification (NCBI taxonomy): domain Eukaryota; kingdom Metazoa; phylum Chordata; class Actinopteri; order Acanthuriformes; family Acanthuridae; genus Naso; species Naso brachycentron. The sequence goes on from JAQFJA010069038.1 coordinate 9,975, forward strand.
TGTGCTGGATGAATACGTGTTGTGTTGCGCACCGTAATGATGCTCTTCTACTTTTTTCTCCAGGTAAAAGAAAGAATTTGTGCACATTTTATTAAGTGTCTGAAGATCCAGTCATTACTAAAGCGTATGTCATTATATAAGAAAGGCAAAAAGAATTATGGCTGATCTTCAGACATTTCATTACTATGTGTGTATGATACGTATGAGTGACAAATAAATCCTTTTAAATCCTTAAGCTGTCACATGGACATTTAAGGTAGACTGATTAATTCATGGCGTAACTCATTTATTGAACATGTAAGAAAACGTTCCACCTTAAAAGATGCATCTGAGTGGCTCAGTGACTGAAATGATCTTTTTTCACCAGTAACATCAAATGACAAAGAATTAATGTGAAAAGGCAACAAAGCGTCCTTTCATTTTTGTATCATGTTTTAATATCAGTTCTTTTAGTGGCACCAGTACGCCGTACCTGCACTTGTAGATTTCACCCCCTGGCATACTGGGACCTCTCACAGCCTCCCAGTACCCTTTCCTGTCCCCTCCATACCGGGGTGTCCTCTAACGATTCGTTACATTAGCGTGCACCACGTGACACTCGATAGACAATAATGTTTACGTGCCTCCAAAAGGGCACAAAGCTCTCCAACAGTCAGATATGTTTTGTTTTTTTCCCGAAGCCTTTTTATTGATAAGCTTGAAATCATACAAACATCCAAGGCAAACTGAAGCTATACAATTGAGGGGATAAACAGCAAAATAAATATTTAACAAAAAGTTAAAGATAGGCTAAACAAACAAAAAATATGCCGGGGTGAACTTAAATAAAACTTAATATAAAATATTAAAATGGGAGCTTTTTTTTCTGGCCTGCTGTTATTGTTTAAAAGTATAACTCCATTTTTTTCTTGAAAACAAGAAAATGAATTTAAAGGTGGAGTCAGTAGGATTGTACTAAAAATTAAAATATAGACATATAAAAAAGTAGTGCTGCTCAATCATCTCTTCTGAGCATCTATATGTGTGTAGTGGTGACTTTGTGTGGAGACACACCGCCCTCTGCCTGTATTTTGATGTTTTGGCTGACTCGGGACGAGGCTGGGTGGGGAGGGGGAGTGTTTCCCCCAGCCAATGACAGCGCGCAGGTGAGGTTGAGAGCACTGCAGAACACAGCAACTAGATGCCATCTAGACTGAAGAAAGTTACGAATGTGGACATAGCGCAAAGAAAAGGAAATATAGCCCAAGTGAGCTGGGAGGAGGGGCCATTTTGAATGTTGTGTTTACAAACGGCAACAAACGAATGCTTCTGACTCCACCTTTAACTTTAGCAAATTATCACTTACAAGTATAGTACTTTGCAAGAAGTATAATAAGACTGCTTAGAAAATACTCTTTTTCAGCAGATAGGCCTGTCTGTTTGTAAGAACCCACAAAGCACATTTTCCAAGAGAAGCTGAAAGTTACAGATGATATTATCCAGAAATCTTGCCACATTTTACAGGTATGTATATACTTCCAGAATAGGTGTGTTACAGTCTCAGTGTGGGAGTGACAAAAAAAAATAAAAATAAAATAATAATAATAATTTAAGTCTATATTTAAATTTAAAAAAGAATAATTTGACAGTCAAATACATATAGTCAAATAACAAATATTGAGGCCGAAAAAAGTAGGCCTGTTTAATAAATTAGTTTTGTGGAAGTCTGCATTATCCTCTAGTATATTTAATTCTTTTATTTCTTTTCTACTGCGTTATAAAAACCTACTATCAATAATTTATTACAGTATGTGCTGATTATAGTGGCTACTTGACATGAGCAGGAAAATCTCAGTGTGCTGTCCATTTAAGATGCCTCACTGATTGGAACACTAAAGCCTGTGTCCTGAGCGAGCATTCGGGTCGACAGTTGACTTGTTATCAGTGGACACACTCAGACTCCTATTAAAGTGTCAGAGTCCATTATCTGATTCCAATGATGAGCGTCCTGCTCCTCCATCTTGGGAGCCTCTTGTCATCATGTACCATTACCTGTAATAGTACACTCTGAGCTAGAAAGACACAATTCAATACAAGCCTCTTACCATTCACCCACCCAAGTGTTGTGGTTATGAGAGGATGAGCCATGCTTCCTGCATGTCATATGTGGCAAATATAATGAGTGAAAAATGCACATTCTTTGAATTTGGGCACATGAAAATGCTTGTCATGGACAAACTATCTCAGTTTAGGCACTGGCGAGATTTGGAGATTTGATTACAGTTTGAGAGTGATCATGGTCTGATGGACCACAGAAAATGTCAGTAGTGACTTGACACATAACATTGATTTTAACTAAAATCACGATACTTCTCTAACTTTAACCAAAGTTCATATCTTGCCTAAACCCAGACAGAAGTCTGGAAGACAACACTTTGTGCGCCCATCTCACTGCAACTCAGTGATGAAAACAGGAAGACACCTGGCGCAGGTGTTTGTCTCCCTCACCCCTTGCTAACTCTCGCTCACTAGCTTACACAGCTGTATGTTGAGCGAAAGCAGACAGCAAAAATCATCCTAAGAGTGGGAGAAAAAAAAGTATCAGTTTCTAGTTAAAAACTGCTGAATCTAAAGGCCATATTTACCACATGCAACATTTTTTATTATTATATCAGTGCTGGGGAATTATTAAATCAAGGTAACATGTAAGTTGGAGTGTTACAACAACAGGCCCAAGAATCCACTGTGGACACGTGAATGACTCTCATGTTCTTATTTATCACGACTCAGCAAATGAGAATTCTTCATGCTAATGAAGTTCTGTTCGCTCCTTTCTCCTGAAGCTGTTTCATGCCGCAAGCAGGATGGTGGGCAGGCAGACGTCGAAGCTTGTCTTAAGTTTGCCAGCTCCATGCCGCCTCTCACGCAGCCCTGCCAGCTGCCATGCCAGGAAGATTGTCAACTCAGCAGCTGGTCCAAGTTCTCCCCCTGCACTGCTGACTGTGTGGGCGTCAGGATCCGCAAGAGGATGCTTGTCGGTCAGTGACAAACCTTAACTGGCAGCAACTCTTCAGAGAACATCAACTGTTAGATTGGTGCATGTAAAAAACTGATTTTGACTGAATTTTGTGTATGTGGACAAAGCTGAGA
>JAQFJA010069062.1:0-13095 GCA_029874485.1 Naso brachycentron
GTCATGTGCCCTCCCCTCTGAGCTCCATTTCGCCCTCCCCTTGGAGCCCCCTACTGACACACCTCCTCCGGTAGAAGAACAAGCAGGCAGACCACAAACAGTGCGCAAGTTTTGAGAGGGGAGTGATATCAACTGAGAACAAATAATTTCACAAACAAAATTCAACAATGTCGGAGTCACAGGTATGGTGAACTGTAAAGTTATTACAATGCATGTTGAAGCAAACGTGGCTCTTATTACTCACTACAATGCAGCTGTGGACATTGTAGTGAGTAATTAACAATTAACGTTGTAGCACATTGTAGAGGTAATGTTAAGAGTGTCATGTCACAACTACGTAATGCTAACTATAAACAGCTAGTTCTGCTACTGGGATTAAAAGAGAAAAACTAACAATATCAATCATGTCTGTCATTACTGCACTGATTAAAGTCGTATATAAGCGTTGGTTTTGTTGATTACTCGTATAAAAATCGTTATTTTGCTTTTTGAGTTCCCATGAGAGCATATGTCAGGGTCTCCAGTGCCAAGCACATCCACGGGCTGCGGTCATGCTTGAGGCCGAGCGCGAGGAGCAAGACGGGCTGCACCAAGCAGGGATCGAGGAGGAAGAGGCAGACGACGGGGATCCGGCTGCAGGTTATTACTGGAATAATGATTTGAAAAGGAGGACCCCCAGCAGATAGAGGCTCTCCAAGCAGAGCAGATTGCTTATGAGGATGTATGTATATTATGACTTTTAGGTTTATATTGTTCTGATATAAACAACAACAAACACACAAACACTTATACATATACGTGTATATTTTTTTTAACAAAAGGTGGGGCTTTTTTGAGTGCTTTCAATATGTACTTGATCCATTGTACTTTATCTCTGCATGGGAAAAACAAAGGATGTGTATTCTAACAAAGGGGCAGATGACAGACATAAAGCCACACAATGCAAATGCAATGTAAAAGAACTACATAAAAATAAAAAAATTCTAGCATCAAACCCTGAGCTGCACCCTTGTCTTATGTGTCTCTGTCCTACGCAGGTTCTGAGAAACTGCAAGACTTTACATTTATCCACCTGTGTGCAATAATGGAATTTGTTCATATAAGGCTTTTAAAAACACTGAGCAGCTAGCTGAAACTTTTTTTTGACACATTTATTTGTCTATTTGTAACTTACTAAAAAAAGTGTAATACTATTTTTTTAATGTACCAGGTAGCCTTGAGAAAAAAAATAAGCTTGAATTTGGACTAATTACTCTTGTTACTGCACATTGTGTATGTTTACCTCATTGTCTTTAATTTCCTTTTTTTAAAATGTTAATAAACAGAGATATATTTTATTTCCTGTGTGTATTATGTTTCAAACTTGAAAAATTCAAGTTGAATACAGACTTGTTCACTGGATATGAATATAAAAAAACAATTATGACAAATCAGTTGTCATTATATGTATCAGGAAAGAAGACAAACAATTTGTTACCCAAACTTGTATTTTTATTTTAATGAAAAAAATATATATACATGAATATGAACAATATAATGTTGTTTCTGTCCTTATTTAGAGCAGCGATGGTTACTGTGGAAGCGATTGTTCTACAGGGAAAAAAAAAATCACAATTAGACAACTGAAAGTAACAGCACAACTTTAAACTCGATCAAATATTGTCATCTAACTCACCGAGCCCTCTGCTAACTTGTGTTTGCAGCAGCTGCTCAGTTGATGGGGCAGGGACACCAGACACAAGTCCACACTGACGAGGATCACCACTGATAGCTGAGAGCCGTTTTTCAAGGATGGCACTGAACTATTCCTGAACCACTGCTGTAACAACAAAAACAAAGCAAAGAACACTTATAAGCATTTCTCAATTACAATTGGCTTACTATGTACTCCACAGGTAAGAAAATAAACACAAATATTGTACACACCTAATGTGCAGACATAGCTACTCTAGGAAGTTATGGGGGTGACAGAGAGGCTAACAGATGCTGCTCGTAATCATCATAATGACAATGGGGGGTAGGGCAAGATGGCATACTGAGCAGTCGCAGCTCTCTGAGCTCCTCAAGAGGTCCCGATGTAACAGTTAATTAAAAGCAAACTAATCCACCATCACGTTTCTTTAACTAGTGCTCAGCCCGGACATGAAGGAAAACAACAGTGTGAAGCCTCCGGCACTGAAGAATCTCCCATTTAAAAGTTGTGTGGATATTCAACACCCATGGAAACGGCTACGGCTAGCAACAACACACAGGATAGAGGGACGACAACACCAGCAGATACTCCAGAAAAAACACACATGGAGAAGAAAACGAAAGGTACGTCTCAAGAAGACACAAACACTGAGACCATACTGAAAGCTATCAACTCTCTCGGACAGCATGTAGACGACCGCATGGAAGAAGTTAGCAAGCAGATGCAACAACATAGCTCCATGCTAGCTGCTATTTCTAAATCGGTGCAGCTCAACTCAGAAGAGCTAGAAGAATGTAAGATGAAAATAAAACACTTGGAAAAACAAGTGGAAACACTCACAAAGGAAAATGAGGACATGAAGGGACGTATACTGAACAATGACAGATACAAAAGACGGTGGTGCCTGCGCATCAAAGGAAAAAAGGAAAAAACCAATGAAAACATTAGAGCAGAGGTGGTCATTCGACCCACTCTGTTGTCCACAGAGTGGGTCGAATGATAGACAACAGACGTTGACAAATCATCATGTTGTTTGTGAGACGAGCAGTGAGAGATGACATCTGGAGGCGAACAAAAACTTCTCCAGTCTGCAAAGAAGAGGGGATTCACTCTGCTGAAGATCTGACCGGAAGAGGACTGGTGATCCAGGCAGGCACTGTGGCCAAAAATCGACCAGGCTAGAAAGGAAGGCAAGGCTGCAGGCTTCAGGGCTCCATTTGGTTTCATAGAAGACAAGTGCATTATGGAAGAGACTTTAACTGTGGGCTGACATTTGAACTTAGAATGAACACATAGTGGAACAGTTTGGAAAATGGAACTTCTACCTCAAGATTTTTCTTCTCCAGCTCCCTAAACTTTTCATAAAAAGTTTATTTGTTCATATTGTCTTGTTCATCTTTTGAAAAATGATGAGGCTTTGTCTTTTTGTAATGAGCTAACGCTCCAACCTTTATTTTCACTTGCTCATACCTGCTAACCTCGTTGTCGACCCCCAGGAAGTATACCTAACTGTCACCGACACACCCACCAGCCCCCTCTACTGGTCACCATATGTAATGACACTTTAATATCAACACACATATGTTCCGTATTTCAGTTGAAAACTGATTTTTCTTTCATTTCTTTCAATACAAGGGGACTTAAAGACTCGGTTAAGCAAAAAGCTGTTTTTCTGTTTTGCAAAGGGCAACAAGCATACTGCACCTTTCTTCAAGAGACTCACTATGATATATCTGATGAGAAGTTTTGGACACAACAATGTGGAGATAAAATCCTTTTCAGTCATGGGACAAATCAGTCGGCTGGAGTTGTCATCTGTTTCAACAGATGTCCTGGTTAGATTTTGAGTGAAAAAGGCAGATAAGAATGGACACTGGGTGGCCTGTGTTTTGAAAATTGACAGTATTCTTATTATTGTGATTAACATTTATGGATATAATAATGATCAAAAAAATAGAAATCTGTTGCATCAGATATCAACAGTTATCACAGAACTAAATGCAAATTTCCCCACAGATCATATAGGTGGTTGGAGGTGATTTCAACTTAACTCCTGATGAGTGGATGGATAGATGGCCTTCAAAGCTATCAAGAGAATACAGAAACCCAATTTTAGAGGATTTTGTTAACAATAAGAAATTGATAGATATCTGGAGAATTTTACACAGAGAGGTTAAACAGTTTACCTGGCACAAACCTAATGGTCAAAGCAGATCGCGCATTGATTATTGGCTGATATCAAATTCAATCTCAGAACTCGTCACAGAAACAACGATCGCTAACTGTCCTTTAAATGATCATTGTATCATTAATCTGAGACAAACAGAAATAGAAATAATAAACGCAAAGATTATTGGAAGTTTAATTTCCTGTTGCTACAGAACTCAGAATTTTGTTATTCCTTAAAAAACTAATTTTGGATATAAAAAATGACAACACAATTGACACACTAATAATACAATGGGAATACTTAAAATTTAGTATTAGAAAACATTCAATAGCATTTTGAAAAAAATTGAACAAGGATAAAAGAGCACAAGAAGCAATTGTGGTTAAAGAACTCATGACACTTTACACTAAATTAAATCGGAGTGAAGAAGATAAAGAAAGAATAAATACTTTGCAGTCCAAACTAAATGAGATGTATATGAATAAAGCTAAAGGAGCAAATATAAGGTCCAGAGTCAGGTGGATTGAGGAGGGGAAAAAGAATACTGCCTATTCTGCAATTTAGAAAAACGCAGACAAGAATATAATTCAATTTGTGGTCTAATAATTGATGGAGTGGAATGTAAAGAACCCAAACGCATATCAAAAGAGGTTTTCAATTTTTACAGGAGTCTTTATAAATCTTCCTACTTGGAACAAAGTACCTCATCTTTCTTTGATGAGATAAATAATCTGATTCCTGTTATTGATGAAAATGTTAAAGGAATTTGTGATGAGAAGCTAACAATCACAGAATTTGACTGCGCAATAAAAAAGATGGCATCTGGCTGCTCGCCAGGACCAGACGGAATAACAGCCAATTTCTATAAAGACTTTTGGGAGGATATAAAACTCCTGTTGTTCGAGGCTATAAATTAATGTGTTAACCAAAAAGAATTAATGGAAACAATGAAACAAGGCATAATAAAACTGAAACCAAAACCCGGAAAAGATGAGAAACTTTGAAGCAACTTAAGACCGATTACACTTTTAAACACAGACTACAAGATTCTCACAACAGTTTTGGCAACAAGATTAAAAACAGGTATATCCAAATTAATTAGCTCAACACAATCAGGTTTTTTTAAAGGAAGATCCATCCATAACAACATCCGCCTGGTTCTGGATCTGATTGATTATAGTCACTTAATTAAGGAAGATGGTTTTATGTTGTTTTTGGATTTCCATAAAGCATTTGATTCGGTGGAACACGCATTTATTGTTAACACACTGAGACACTTTGGTTTTGGAAATACTTTCCTTGATATGATTACGATGCTACAAACAGATATCAACAGCTGTGTTTCCCTCACAGAAGGCACATGCCCCAGATTTAAAGTAGAACGAGGAAGAAGACAGGGATGCAGTATTTCACCTCTTCTATTCGTTGCAATTACACAATTACTAGCTATAACTGTTAAAAATTCAAACATTGAAAGATTAGACATACATAACCACAAATTAATCATAAGTCAGCTTGCTGACGATACAACAGTCTGTCTTAAAAATAAAGAACAAATACCATTGGCTTTTAAAACAATAGGGCGGTTTTCCCAAGCCTCGGGTCTGTATTTGAACCTGAGCAAATGCAAACCCATGAGCATTCATAACTGCTCTGAATCCTCACTATAAAATTATACCTGTCAAAAATAATATTAGATACCTTGGAATTTGGATTACTAAATGTTCAGATACTAGTGAAAAAAAGAATATCCAAGATAATGTTGATAAATGCAGAAAAACATTAAACAACTGGCTGCAAAGGGATCTGTCATTGTTTGGAAGAACATTGCTAACTAAAATTGAATCTATATCAAGGCTAATCTATCCTGCATACTCTCTACCCATTTCTCCAAGGCTAAATTAAACTATTAAACTCTCTACCTTTCATCAGCAGGTATTGTTACAGTGGAAAATGATCTTCAAACATAACTTCAGCCCTCATAATGTTCCATTATGGAACAACAGAGTCATATTGTGTAGAAGGAAATCTATATTTATGGAAGACTGGATGGAAAAACAAATATGGTCCATTGTACATATAATGGATTGGAAGTGGCAATATACTTGAACTGGATGAATTTAATACTCAATATAATACTGACTGCTCCATTGAGACTTATAAGAAAGTAACACAGAACATTCCAGGCGCCCTCATTCAATTAATAAAGAACAATTTGCTGAACATTACAATACCAAGATTACACAAGATTAAAATCGATTATGTGGACCTTGTGAATGAAAAGTGTAACAATAAATTTCTGAGACAATACTTAGTAAACACCCTGTACCCAGGTAGAACAAGGAGCACACTCATCCTTAGAGATTTCCACAAATCTGAAATATCAACTATTAGAACAAAATTCTTAAAATTTCAAATTCCCCCCAAATATAAGGAAATACACTTTAAAACAATAAACAACATATATCCCTCTAACGAATTCATAAGGAAAAGATTTAAATTTGAGGTAGAGAATTGTCATAACTGTAGCACAAATGTTGAAAGGACAGAGCACCTGCTTTATGAGTGTGAAACAGTTCAGAATTTATGGAGATCTCTTCACAACTTGTTGTCCTCCAAATCTATAAATATCGATTTTTTTTCCTGTCAAAATATTCAGATGGGAGTAATCCTCAAAAATTAAAAAAACGAATTTTTGGTAAATAATCTAATTATTGTAACAAAATATTATACACACAAGGGTCCGCCCCCTCATGGTCTGCACTTAGAAATGAACTCTGTCTGTTTCAAAGATGTCTTCCAAAGACAGATAACGCGCAGACTAAGAAACTGTACACACTTATGGTAACACTTCAGTTGAGCTAAAACCTTTGTAGTTTTTATTTTTTTATTTTATCTCTAATTTATTTGTGATTTTATTTCCTTCCTATTAACTTTACATCTTCTTCCTTGTCATGTCTTTAACACAACCATGATGGCAGGTCTTTCTGAAGTCTGGCCCAGTGCAGGAGGTTTGATTTTTTGTTTAGTCTTGACTTGAGCCGTACACATGGACAGAAATGAGTATGTCGATGTTTTATATTGTTCTGTATTGTTCTATATCTTCAATAATTCATGCATTTACCTCCAGTGCAGAAGTCACTGATAATAACCTAGACACGGAAGTAACCGCGATTGCATACAAGATTTCCAAAATAAGAGTCTCTTGACCAAACAACCTGTAAACATGAAGAATTCACAACACTCGGCTTTAATGTATGGTCAAGTGGGAGGCAGCGATATTTGTTCTTCTGTTATTATACGTTATTTGTTGTTATTTTTATCTAATTTTTTAAAGCCTAGTCTGGCAGAAAGAAGAAGGAAGGAGACGTCATATTTGCACGTCGTATTTCCTCGATCAATAATATCCAAAAGACCGAATTTAGCCAACGATGATTTCGCCACTTCTGGGTTCAGTTCCCTGTGGTAGGCCTAACACGCTGACAGTGTGTGTACACAAGGTGCTTTTATTTTGAAGGGTAACAACAGCGCGGGGCTGTATGTGAGGATCTGAGGCGTCATTGAACTTCTGTGGAAACTTGTGGATGATCTGCTCGGGCTACAGAATCGGCTCGGGAGAGCTGTTCATGCGCACAGAGCGCCAGACGGGAGACATGTTCGTGTTTGGAGCTCCGTGAGAGTGCACAGGAGTTACTCTGCGATATGATGAGTGAAACTTAACTTTTTGAATACTTTTTCTCACCTAGGGGCCTGATATGAGGCCGGACCAAACTTTTCACCTGGCATCGGACCTCTGCACCGCGTCTGTTGGCTGGACTATTAAACGCCGTTTTGGACATGAATAAGAACTTACTTCTTGAAAACATGCATTCATATGCACAACAAGCACCGGAGGACCAGATGCAAATCATGGATGAGCTTCTGAACTCGGAGGGGGCACAGTCAGAGCCCTCTCCCGAAATTCCACGTTTAAAGCCACCAACTAAGAAATCTAAGACAATGAATAGTGAGGAGGATGAGCAGCCTGTGCCCACCTCTCGCTCAGTCATGGAAAGAGTTGAGAGGATGCAAGAAGAATCCCTCAGACGGCTACGGTCCCTACAAGCAACTGTTAAAACCAACACAGACACCTTGAAAAGCGTCACGGACTCCCTTGAATTTTTGGGGAAACAGGTGGAGGATGTGACCACGAAAGCTGACAATCTCCAGACCAGAGTTGAAACTCTGGAGAAAGAAAATACAGCGCTCCGTGAAAAATGCAACGACCTGGACGCCTCCAAGAGAAGGTGGAATCTCCGGGTCGCAGGGATCCCCGAGCAGACCGGAGAAAACGTCAAGAAGATCATCACCGACCTCTTCAGCCAGATCTCCCCCGACATCAGTGACCAGCTGCCCCTCTCCGTGGACATCGCGCACAGCCTGGGTCCCCGCTCTGGGGAAGATCGCTCCAGCCGCCGGATCGTCGTCCAGTTCCTGTCACGGTCCCACAGGGACAAGATATGGAGGGACGCCTGAACATCTGGATTACTCAAAGACAGGAACATAAAAATAATGGAGGACCTGACGCAAGAAGTTAAAGAGGCGAGGAACAAGCTGTGGCCGCCGGTGGAGCAGGAGAGGAAGGAGGGGAGGAGAGCAGGCTTCAGAGGTGCTTCGGCACTTATTGACGGTAAAAAAGTGACAGTGAAGGACATGAAAGTGTTATTAGGCTGTTTCTACACAGTATGGCTGGATGGTGGTTAATTATAGACCTACAGGATGTGTTAAAGTGGATATGGTTTAGCTTCCAGACTTTGATGAACTGTAATTTTATTCCTTTTACGCCATGAACTCCTGTGAACGGGTAATGTTGCATAGGCCTACTACAATAACTTACAGCGGCGGTGCAGGTTAAAATTAAATTTCTTTGCAAGGCTTTAACCGCTGAGATGATGGGCGATTTCTTCAGCTCTTTACAGAGGTCATAAATGATTGGCAATATATATTTGATCTGTTGTATTCTCCAATATCAGCCCAATGTATTTTTCTCCTCTGTTTTTTCTCTCTCTCCGTCCTACTACCTGGGTCCTTTAACTAAATTAAAATATAGCCTCTTTAATCAGGGTAATTAAGGTAACGTCTTTCTGTGTTCTTGTTATAAGTTTAGGTGGTCAAGCCGATACACATTTTGGAAAATGAAATTTAATAAGCCCTGTAGGATCTAGACTCATCTGTCGCAGACACAACAGCAGCTCATATCCTAAGAGAGGATTTTTGAGTGCTGTTTAAATTTATTCTCTTGGTAGTTTTTTTTAGTTTTTTTGGTCTTGTTTAGTGTGGTGTTGAATGTCAATTTCTGTTTTATCTGTTAACGCCAGGGGTATCAGAAATGACTTAAAGAGAAAGTATTTTCTTATACTGCCAGAGTAAAGGTGCAGATTTTTATTTTCTTCAAGAATCTCATGCCTCAGACACAGATTTATCATATTGGAGGAGTCAGTGGGGAAAAGATGTGTGGTTTTCATGTGGCAGCAATCGGTCAGCAGGGGTCGCTATTGTGCTTGGCAGGTTCAAAGGCCATGTAATGAAACACCTTACAGACACAGAAGGAAGATGGATAATTCTGATTGTTGAGATTGACCACCAACAGTTCATTCTTGTAAATATCTATGCCTCCAATAATAAAAAAACAAATATGGCTTTATTTTTAATAATAGAAAACAAGCTCAGTCAGTTAACAACAACTTTTCTTGCGGCTAAGATCCTATGGGGGGGGGGGGACTTTAATACTGTGATGATTGAGAGTATGGATAGGTGGCCTCCCAAAGATAAACAAACAAATGAATTAGAAAATATATGTGGCAGGAAAGGTTTAATTGATATCTGGAGACACAGGCATTCAAATGAAAAAGCATATACTTGGAGTCACAAAGATAGGTCTCTTCAATCTCGTATAGACTTCTGGTTAATTTCATCAGGTATGGAGGATAAAGTAGAGTCAGTTACAATAGAACCAACAGTTCTTACAGATCACAATGCTGTAACCATCAGAATAGATATGAGGGTAAGAAAACACGGCTTCAACAGAGATTACTGGAAATTAAACAAGACACTGTTACAGAATAAAGAATTTCAAAAAGAATCTCAAAAAATTATAGATAAACACTGGAAACAAGCCAAATTGTTTAATAGTTTCAGTAAATACTGGGAGTTAATGAAATTTGAAGTTCGGAATTTTGCCATATTAATGAGTAAAAAGATTTCTAGAACAAACAAAGAGAGAGAATCTCAAATGGTCACAAAAATCATAAAATTATCAAGTAAAATAAATCTGTCTGAAGAAGAAATGAAAGATCTGACAACTGCACAAGCTGAACTAGATAAAATATATGAAGAAGAAGCCAAGGGTGCTTTTGTCACATCTAGGAGAAGAGAGCAAGGTGAAAAATGTACAAAGTATTTCTTTAACTTAGAAAAAAGAAATTATGAACAGTCGTCTCTGGGCAAACTCAGAATTAATGATGCAATATGTGATAATGAAAAGGAAATCTCACAATATGTGGCCAAGTTCTATGAAACACTGTACAGTGCTGACTTATTAGTCCAAGATAATATTGATGTGTTCCTTAAAGGCTTAGAACCAGGTGTTAAAAAAATAAACGACAACTTTAAGTTAATCTGTGATCAAAAAATGAGCTTAAATGATGTACAAACTTGCATTAAAGCTTTGAAAGACAATAAATCACCTGGAAATGATGGTTAATAGGAGAATTCTACAAAGATCATAGCAAGACATTAGCCCCATTTCTAGCAGCAATGTTTGAAGAAGCCTTAGAAAAAGAGGAGCTACCTCCAACCCTGAAAACAAGGGCTAATTAAACTCATTCCAAAACCAAACAAGGACAAACTTAGCACTGAGAATTGGAGACCGATCAGTCTGATGAATAATGATGCCAAAATATTTGCATCAATTTTTGCCAAAAGGCTAAAACTTGGATTACATGACATTATTGATGAGGAGCAATCGGGATTTATGCCTGGAAGGAACATAATCAATAACATAAGATTAATATTGGACATGATTGATTATAATTATTATATTCCTGATGAAAGCCTTATTTTGTTTATTGATTTCTATAAAGCATTTGATACAATCAGTCACCAGTTTATGACTAGAACTATTGAAGTTTTTGGATTTGGAGAAAAGTTTCAAAAAGTAGTAAAAACTTTATATAAAGGATGTAACAGCTCAGTAAAAGTAACATGTGGTACAACCCCCAGGTTCTGTATAAACCTTGGAATCAGACGGGGCTGCCCATTAAGTCCCTTTTTATTCCTTTTGGTCACACAGGTCATGGCTGTACATATAAAAAAGAATCCATTTAAAGGTATAAACGCTTTATGCAGAGAATTTAAATTAGCTCAACTAGCAGATGATACAACGATATTCATAAAGGGTAAATATGAAGTAATTAAAGCAATCCGCTGTATTGATAAATTTTCAACTGTATCAGGTCTAAGAATGAATTTAAATAAATCTGTGCTATTGCCAATCAAAGAAAGTGATCTGTCAGACCTGGATGGTATTCCTGTAAATAACACGCATTTAAAGCACACACATTTAATCAGCAACTTTGACTCAGTTAACATCATCCACTGACTCACCTTGAGGTTGCGTCAAATTGCGGACAAATTGTAAGCCTGAAACTGGGCGTGGCCAGCTGTTGATGCCTTTGTTCACTGATGTGAGAATGATGTCTTACAGCTAAATGTCTCTAAAACAAAAGATTTGTGTGCAGACTTCAGACGACCTCCTCCTGCTCCGCAGTGCCGTGTGGTCGAGGGTCAGGCTGTAGATTTTGTACCAAAATACAAATATCTGGGCACTCGTTGAATTTGGTTGAATCGCTGAAATGTGTAAGGAGGGTCAGCCACGCCTTTCCTCTTTGTGGAAAACTGTCAGAGTTCAAATTGATAAGACTCTAATGGCAATGTTTCACAGGGCTTTTATTGAATCTGGTCCTTTTCTACTATCTGCTAGTTCGGCAACTTGGGGACCAAAGACAAATGCCCTTAACAAGATTGTTAAGCTGGCAAGTGAAATAAATGATGTACAGTTCAGCAGTTTGAGCCAAATACACAAGACGCAGGAGCTCACCAAAGCCTCATCTATCCAGGCACAATGCTCCATCCGCTCAACTCAGAGTGCACACTGTTATCGTCTAGCTTATGTCTGTGGAAAAATCCTATAAAAACTTGTTCATCGCTGCCTCCATGCGAGGGTGGAACAGTGTTGGCAGGAGAAAGAAGCTGCTGCTGATGGTGACGATAAATCCACCATCTTGGTGATAACGCGGCCTCAGTGCAGGATGACATTTCTGCGTCTGTCAGCTTTTACTGTCATGTGGTTTTCAACCCTTGCTGCGGCACAATTTGTTGGGACAGATAATAAAATGAACTGAACAGAACAATATTGAAAAACTTCAAATAAAGTCTTAATACATTTCTCACAGCTGGCATAAATAATTGTTAGCTGCGGACATTCAGATTACACGCTGGAAATGACAGAAGAACATGTTCTGGGTCCCAGGGCTGAAATGTTTGGTGACACATTGCAGTATTGATCATTTCCAACATCTGCTCTTCAGACATCGGTGTGAACCTGACTGACCCCGTGTTCAGAGGAGTCTGCAGAGGGAAGCAGAAACATGACGGTGAGCAGCTCATTTCCTTCAAACTCAGAGTTTCAGGGTCACAGTGAATCTGAGAACAGCTGTGGTTCTTTCACAGATGACTTCAGTCAGATCATCGACAGAGCTCTGAACACCGGCGTGGAAAAGGTAAACTGTGTGCACTCATTCATGTTCCCCTCAGGATGACCTCTATTAACTCCTCTAGCCTCCTCTTTTCTTCTTCTCCTGATACGTGCCACCACCAGCACCTCCAAGATTCTACGGTGTGCGTTTTCTTCTAACTTTGACTCCTCTAGCGCCATCAACAGGCCAACATCATGATTTCTCTAATACTTTCATTTATGACAAAATGCCTTTCAAACTACTGACATTCTCATCAGCATCTGCTTCACCTCTGTTCACTGCTAATTAGCAAATGATAGCATGCTAAGCTAAGAGGGTGGACACAGCAAACATTACACCTGCTGAGCATCACTATGTTAGCATCGTCACTGTGAGCATGTTAGTGTGCTAACGGTAGCATTTAGTCAAGTCAGTTTTATTTATATAGCGCCATATCA